>JAQFZX010002683.1:0-17077 GCA_034682405.1 Hydroisotoma schaefferi | reverse complement strand
ACCGATTTACTGGTACCTCGAGGGATCTATTTATTGGCTCGAGGCATCTATTTATTGGGTCTTGGCACCTGACTGACCGTACCGTCTGATTGATAAGGTAGGATTCCAATGTTCTTATCAATATGTAGGATTCCATCCCAAAATCATCCGTCCATGCTCCACGCTAACAAACCTCACTATCAATGAATTCTTAATCAATCGGTATCGATGTCCGATTTCCAATTATGATAAGCCAACCGTATGAATCAACTATTTCTGTCGATGCTCATCTTTTTTTCCTGATTAACCTTTCATAACCACTTCGGAATAATTTTCAAAGCCTAGCTTAACTATAACTGATTAATCAAATTCAATCCATCAGTATCAATCATACTCTTGAAAGTCCTTGAAGTAGTAGCAAGAACACTGCAGAAAATAAGAATTTGGGATAATGCTTCCTAAATATCTTGTAGGACTTGTGCTATCAGCAATCTGTATTATCTACCCTTCCTTGGTGAATAGCCACGGGTATCTTCTAGAGCCCCCAAACAGGTCATCTGTGTGGAGGGTTAGGGAACAGTTCCCACAATATGATGAAGTCATCCATGAAAATTTCGAAGATAACCAACTTTTCTGTGGGGGAGTTGTGGTAAATTAATACCGCAGATTGCACATGTTTCCGTCTTAAAAATACTATAATATTTATTAAAACTAACTTCTAGATTCAGTACGATTACAACAATGGGAAATGCGGTGAATGTGGCGACGCCTATAACCAAACTCGCCCAAGGGACAATGAAAATGGGGGTTATTACGGGCAAGGAATAGTAGTAAGGAATTATACGCAAGGCCAAGTAAGGAAACGCTAAATAATTAGAGAAACCTTAAGTTAAAAATACTAAATAATGGTACAATTTTTCAGAGGATCAACCTCTTTGTTCGCCTAACTGCGAACCATTGGGGTCATTTTCAATTCCGTCTCTGCCCCCTTAAAGACCGGAATGACCTGGAAGACGAAGAATGCTTTCTGAGAAACGTTCTAGAATTTGACGATGGAACAACCGAGTATCACGTTCTTGATGAAGAAGTCATGGATTACAATATTTCCCTGAAACTGCCCCCTGCATTCAAGTGCAATCCTTGTGTCATGCAGTGGCATTATAATACTGGTAATTTTGCAGTAGATCATTACTCTAACTAAAAGCCTTCGACCCTTGACCTTCATTAATCTAAATTAAAGACTTTGGAAACCGTTATGGCAATATTATACTGGTTTTCAGGAAACTCTTGGGGATTATGTCCAAACGGTACTGAAGGCCTGGGATGCGGAACTCAAGAAATATTCAGAGGATGTGCGGATATCGCTATTAACTAGTTAGTTTGGCCGTTGGGCATGTAATAACTTATCCATGTATTCATTTATCCCTTCTGTTTGACCTGGTAAAATGCATGGAGCCAACAACGACGGGTGCAAATTACAATGTACAAAATAAATTCACTAATTTAATTATTAGTAAAAGTCATTGCAGTCAGTGATAGATAAATTCTCCTTGCTTTATATCATTTACAATTGACCAATAATTATTAATGCATACAAAATTGCAAATTCACAACTCACTGAATAATAAATTTTTATAGAAGTTCTTTATCAATTAGTTTTAGCTATTTCAAAAAATCATAACCACAAATTGTAAAATAAAATATTTCTTGACTAACAAATCCAGCTTCGTCACTTTTGCCTGCCATAAATTGTTTTTGTAATCAGCTATATATTGTAGATAGTAGGAAGATGGCTTCTACATTTAGAAGGGAGGCTAGATAAGGACGAAGCAACAAGAGCAACCAAGTTCCGGAATTAATAACATTCCCATCCCAATTGAATTTAATTAATTGTTAAAGCATGTTTGCTATATTCTACCTCGTTTAGTGAGCACAGTCAGCAGTAACAGCAAATTAATGAGGTGTAAATACCATTTATAAATATTTTTCCAATCGATATCATAATTGGACGTATGCCAAACATATACCTCTATGCAAGCATATTGTTAATAAATAGCGATTGCGTTAAGAGACTCTCTAAACCACTGAATTCTCAGTCAATCAATTTGTTATCTAATTATTGTCCTTATGGTTCACACTTCAGCTTTACAATGAAATGAACTGCTTTTCCAAACGATTCGCAAGGGAAACATTAATATTAACCCATTCCGTGATCAACTTCAGTCTAGGCAGATTTATGTTGATTAATTACCGTTTTGATAAAAAATCAAACTTCATCAGAACGTCTCATAAATCAAGATTATTATGTCTGCTACTTCATCTTTCAAAAATCCTATAAACTCTTTATATTTAAGATTGTGCCTGGGCTCGATTTTCCTAATAGCTTCATTCCTACCCGGATTGGTATCAAGCCATGGGAGAATGATGGAACCCGGTAGTCGGTCTTCTCTCTGGAGACTCCCGGAATATGATGCCTACCACCCGGAAATTAACTATAATGATAATGAACTGTTTTGTGGAGGGTTTGAGGTAAGATTTGCAATAGATTTTTACTACCCTGAGGGTTTAAGACTTCTTGGATAAAGCTTTCTATAAAACTAGACTACAGTTTTGCATATCTCTAAAAAAAACATCAGCTTCAACACGGACATTTCGGAGGTAAATGCGGAGAATGTGGTGATGCCTGGAATGAAACTAAACCAAGGACAAATGAAAACGGAGGAGTATTCGGGAAGGGAGTTACTACCCGAAGATATAAACAGAATGAGGTCAGTCATATTATCATTTTTGACGGATAATTTTGAATACAAATAGAAACCAAGCGTAGCTTAAGTTTTCTATCAAAATGTCCAGAAAATAACCTCCACGAATAGAATACAAAATGAACCTCTCACAATCCTAGAACATCAATCTGCTTCAGCAGATTGTAGATTATAAAAAGTTGATCTTATGCTTTCTTTTTGTCCGCTACAAAAAACCAAGTTAACTACCTATTTAATTCATGAAATTCTTTAAATAATTCATAAAATGAAAAAGCGGATGTTTTTCTGCACACCCCTAATTCTAGAATTGATAGGTATTTTTGCCAAAAAATTGTTTTATGCTGCATTATCATAGTCAGAAAGACTAATATAGATAAGTTTTATGAGCTTGTGATTCATTTAGTAAATTGTAAATGTAAAACAATTCAGACAATAAACATCCTCGTGGAGCTGACATTTGGACATATGGGCTACTTTGAATTCAGAATATGTAACCTGACAGGAAACTCATCCCTTCCCGAGACTGAGGCGTGCTTTGAGAAAAACTTGTTACAACTTCAACTACCCGATGGAACTATTGGAACTCGATTACCTATTCCCAATGCAGGCGCAGCTTGGTACAAAGCTGTAGCAAACCTCCCTCCTAATCTTACCTGTTCCCATTGTGTCCTTCAATGGCATTATAAAGCAGGTACCCCTTATTATTTTATATAATAAAGTTGCCAAACTAAAACGGTGAAAAATACCTCATAAAATACCTTTCCCTAAGGTAACTCTTGGGGAGAGTGTGACGACGGAACATGGGAGGTTGGCTGTGGACCTCAGGAAACCTTCCGAGGATGTTCTGACATTGCTATCGAACCTTATTAGGACATTTGGATCTATGCTTTACTATTTTATCGAATGTTTACCTC
This sequence comes from Hydroisotoma schaefferi, assembly GCA_034682405.1. Classification (NCBI taxonomy): domain Eukaryota; kingdom Metazoa; phylum Arthropoda; class Collembola; order Entomobryomorpha; family Isotomidae; genus Hydroisotoma; species Hydroisotoma schaefferi. The sequence goes on along the minus strand of JAQFZX010002683.1, from coordinate 13,422 downwards.
CGTAATAATATATCTTAACTCCTATAAGATTTCAACAATTGTTACTTCGTCAAAGTTCCCTAACTTCCCTTGTACCATTAAATCCTTAGCATTTAATCTTTGATATTTAATCTTCTGTGATTTATAGGGAATCCCACCAAAGCCTGAACTTTTTCATTCTCTCACAAAACAATAGTCTATTTCCTATTTTCACTTTGCTATAGAATTCCCTGCTTCCACTTGGATGGAATTCCATAGAACCCTTTTTACAATTTCATAATGAAGTAACATATAAATAGTACTGATGCATATACATAATGACAGCATTGTTCTTTTACTTTTAAGTTCTGAAATACAGCAACGATGACCTCATTTCCTTCGTAGACCCGCATTGCCAGTCCCATTTCACTCTCTGACGCAAGAGTGAAAGTTCCTCTCTTCTGTTTCCATCGTAAACTAAACTTTCCCTGGCAGAAAGAGAGCTCGTTCTGAACAGTGGATAGTTTCGTTACATGGTGGGCGGACCACACCCCCTGAACGGGTGTGGAGTAGTTTAGTTAAAGCTGCGTCATCGTCTCCATCATGGGGTGACCTCATTCTGGCTTTGAAGTCTATACAAACCACCGTCCTATTTCAACAGAGTAGGAAGCATTTATCTAGGTACCGTCTGCCAGAGACTTGAGGCTGACTTCCCTTCCTAAAAAGCAGTGTGGGAAGTAGGAGATGGTTGCAACTTGGAGTGGGAATTAGAGCGTAGATTTTTTAGGTCTCTGTTTGAAATGGCCTAGGTCTAGGCTGTATGGGATTGCAAAGAAGTATAGGACTTTCACTAGCTGGATTATGGAGTTGTGATAGATTTTTAAACTGGAGGTCGTAGTGGTTGTGGTTGTTGGTTGGCTTGTAACTACCTATGTACTTCCTACCATAGTTCATAGTAACAAGGTCATCTGTCTATTACCATGATCGATTCATTTAATTTTTTTACTATGAATTACTACCATTAAAGTACTATTGTTGTTGTACAATGGATGAGACAAAACTAAGAGAAAGGTGCCCAAATAATGTTTCTCAAGGTAATTGAGATATTTGATACTGTGGGGTATTCAGCCTTTCATGATTAAATATAGTAGCATAATAATTAATTATTATGTCCTTTTTCATTATTCGTGTCTTTTAAATACATGCAGTGTGAAATTTGTTTGGGGGAATTTCGTGGCCTGTAAGAGCAAACCTAGCTAACCTACAGCTTGCTGCTGGTGTTGCCAGTGTTTACATTTCTTCTGTACTATACTGTGACTGTAGGATACAGTGCATTATGCAGGTTTTCTTTAGAAAGTTCCTTAAACGATTTGATCACAAGCATATGAAAAACCTCATTTAGAAATTTTGCCGATTTTCTGTTCAATTTGGGCATTTAAAAAATGCAATTGTTCCCCACGGACCTTCGTTTCATTTTATTGCATACATAAAGTTAACAAACAATGGAAATAATTATTTTAATCCAGCATATCTTTTACTTTTATTCCTGAAAGACTATTATGCTAAAAATGATTATGAAACCGAAAAATATAAAGTTAAGATAGGCTGCATCCTTCCTCCATGAAATTTATAATGCTAAGGATGTTTGCAGATGTAAAAGTCAGAACTGGGTCAACCCTTTCTTCGCCACAAGGAGTAGGAGTAAATGTCAGAGTTCCTTTAGTTGGCTACACATAGTCGAATATTTGGGTGGAAATGTTTGAGAAACTTTACCATGGCCATGCCATAAATCTTTAATAAGATAGTAGTAGTACGTAATGGTAGTAGGTTCTTGGCAAATAGAGCTGCATCTACATCATCCAATTAATTAAGTATCTACTGTATTGCAAGAAAAATGAAATCTACTTATTTTCATAGTTGACACAAAACGTCCTCCTAATTAAATTAATATTTTAAACAAAAGCAACTTTCACTACTTAGCTTTCCCATTTGCATTTATTTCCACCTACCTTCCCTATTTTTTGCTTCACTAAATAAAAACGGAATGTGATTGATATTTTATTATTGAATTAAAAAATGTATGCAACCAAAATTATAATTATCAAATTTAATATTCTCTTTAATAACTATTTACATCAAACTATTCTTACTAACCAGAGAGCAAAAAACAGAATAATTATATTTCATTCCAACAAAACTATATCCCAAGACAAACTCTAGTTCGACATCGGAAATGTTTCTGAGTAAAATGGTAACAAATCGGTAAATTTAATTTTTCTACTCTTCTGTTTTTTGGAATGGAAATGGTAAATTAGTCATTTAATTGTAGGTGTATTTTCTATTAAGGTCATACGACCTATACTGTCACTGTCACTAATGGTAGAACAATGTGAAAATATTGAAGTGGCTAAACACTTTAATAAAGATACAAATCAAATCAAAGACAAAGAGATTTAAACCAACCCGTTCAATAGAATTTTGTAGCAATAAAGCACAATATATTGAACGTAACTATAAGGAATCAATAGAAGCAGGGCGGCTGAAATACTGCTGCTACTGTTACTACTACAACTACTACTCAGGAGAAGGATCAGATTAGGGAGATTAGACAAGGTTGATTTCACTTAAGAGAAAGGACAAATGAGCCTATTTTCCCCATCAGTTATCTCTCTAATTCAAATTCCACAACAGCAGACCCTACCCTTATTTAGTTTTGCTATAAACAAAATGCACACTTTCTTTACATAACATTTCCTTTACAGGGATATACCAGCAGACTTCCATTGTGCATGTATCTCCACAATAACTTCCATTGTAACAACTGTAATTTGTGCGTCAACCACTTTAAGTTAATACTCCTAGCCCTTGCCGTATTACTTATATGGGATTTCACAAACAAACGCTCCAAAATATCCAGCATTATTGCACAGAATAACTCAAAAGATGATGATGAGTATGAAGGGAACATGCGGCACTTCAATATTAAACGGAGATAATAAAATAGGGGAAACTTTTACTCTTCCATCCATCACTTGTTCCCTTCAAATACTTGTTCTGCTGTTGCCAGTATTTCTTTCTTTTGTCATTTTATGTGTTTGGGTATGTTTTATTTGGGAAATTCCTCTTACTGTCACTTGCAAGTTTTTTGAAAGGTAGGGGACATACTTGAGAACTTAAATTGTCCAGAATGACGGTGTTCTACTATAATATTTTAGTTACTATATTATAAAACTATTTTCTGCATCATTGTTCAAAAATAAATGCTTACAATTAACCGAACTACTCAGCAGTATGTCCACCTTGGTTAAAAAACACCCATCTATCTTTGCAGTCCATCAAAATCAGACCCAAATAATATGCGACTGATTTCACGCATATTCCTCCATTATTTGGCAGTACAATTTTTTGTGGATTATATTATTTGGGGCCCATGAAAAAAGTATTTGGTCCCAGAAGAAAAAGTAAGGTGGTCCCAAAGGGACTTGTACTCATATCTTAAATTAGTTAGTCCCATGCAAAAAGTATTCATGTCCCATACTTAAATTAGCACGGTCCCATATAATAACTATTTTAAATACCCATTTATTTAGGTAGTTATCGTGGTCATTTAACTTCAAATTAAATCAAATTAATTTTCTCCATTGATCCACAATAAGAGATTTTTAGGCCTTGTATAGTATTTTTCCCAATTAAATGTCAAACGTTTTCTAAGAGCAGTCGTGCTCATTTTTAAGTGTTGATTAACCTCTTTGTTCTTTGATTTTGGCTTATGAGTTATGACGAGGGGACATAGAGATTCATAGCATTTTTTGGTTTAAATGATACATCAATGTTGAGGATGTATCTAGCGGAGAGTTGAGAAAATTGATAGGGTCCAGGGGGATTTTAAGAGCCCTTTTAGACCGCATAAAAGTTTTAATGTTCAGAAAGAATGAGGAATGGATGCTTGTTATTAACAGTTTTCTGCAACAGAATGATATGCAATAAAAGTCTAAATTAGCAGTAGCAGAGCAGTTTAAATGACCACCCTTTACTAGTTTACCGGATATAAATACAACTTTTGCTATCAGAATCAGAATTAAAAGTTGGAAGTTTAAAAAGTGGTAGAATTCAATTTTTTTAATTTTTTTTCGAAAGCAAATTTAAATGATAAGCACTGTAATTTTTACGCAAAAGTATATTTATTAAGTTATTGTAAAATGTTAATATTTCCAGCACTTGCTACCATCCTTCCTTCTTCAAAAGCAAAACGATGAACGAGATAAAACAATACACTACATTCTTTTATGGCATTTCACATGCTGATTGTTACTATTACAAATCCAAAGGCAGGCTGAGATAAGACTTTGTGACTGCTGAACTGAAATACAAATATGTATAAAAGTAAACCTAAAGTGTGAAGGAGGGTCGAGCCCGACAACAGAAGGTTGGAAGTTTTACTAGGGATACTCTTTCAAAGGAAATTGAACATTTTATGGAGGAAGCCAAAAGACATCATTGATACGGGGAAATCACTCTCCTAATGTTATACCACTTGAGATAAGCAATAGTTAAGCTAAATGCACAACCAAATGGATGATAGTCATCTGTAAACTTTAACTTTCTACTATTTCCGTTCTGCAAGCGTTCTTAGTTACCTAGTATTAATAGAAATTAATCTTCATTACCATTTATGGAGTTACATGCTTATTCGGCAAAAATCAAATAAAGTTTCTGCAGTTTACATTACCTGCTTCGTATAGCTATTCTAAACAGAGAAGGTTTTACCAAAACCTTAGAAATTACATTAATATTCCTCACGAATCAGCCTATTTCATCATCTTTTACCAGTAATTTGTTAAATTGCAAGTTAATGAGCTTAAGTTTAGCAAGATATTGGCTAAAAAGAGACTTTTCATCAATAAGTTATGGACCTTTCACTGCCATATATGTGCTTCACTCGCTAACTTGCCATTTCCTTACTACTGTAACATACTGTTTTCCTTGGAGAAAGTAGGTCGACCCTTGCATGCTTTCGGTAGCTGTCCCTTCCCCATTTTAATAGAAGCTTTTACTCGACTGCGAAAAGTGAAATACATACGTATACTCCTCCAAGTCCTACACCTAAATTCCTACATGTATAACTTCTCTTAACCCTTACATGAGGTACATCTAAATACCTTGAAAATACACCCATCCTAAGCGTAAAGTAAACCCATTTCTTTCCATACAAATATAACATAACCGTCCCTACTCATGGATTTCTTGATTCCAAAAGTTTAAAATCAATCGCTGAACTTCCTCCTCTGACTTTGCTCCCTCCAAGATGGTTCTCCAGGTGGGGTCCTTCTTTCCAACTTTCTTCAGGGAAAAGTACACCCGATTGGCCGAAGAAACTAGGCCAAACCTCCCCCTTCCCAGTGGGGGAGCCTTTTGGGCGGATCTCCCAGTAACTATCCGGGTAGCGAAGACTTCCTGCGCCGGGCTGGCACTGCCTATACTGTTAACAAACGTTAACTTTCACCCTGGAGAAAGATGAGACGGGCATTAGGCTGTCTCTGCTACCCGGATTCCTCTACTCTTCCACACTTGAAGAAAGCTTCGACTTCAACTCCTACTTTCCCTTCCTCTGTCTCCGTCTTCTTCGTGTATATACTAATTATTATCATCTTTCTTCAGTTTTTAATCCTGTACATATTTGATTGATTAAATTTAAAAAATTCCTTTCACAAACTACGACCGTTTGAAAAAGTGTTAATCTTGTAATTTTTCAAGTTATTCAACTTATTGAGAGTGATACTTTTCGCTGGGTACCTTAACCACGATTATCTAACCGTTACTGAAGGGGAAGTTTTGACAGACTTTTCTGGTTTGTGATAACATTATTGTGGGATTGAATTTAATCAAGGGGATTTTCTGAGAAAAGGGTAAGTTTCATTTATAACCGTAAAATTACTCTTCACGCGATATAATAAATTTAACGAGGTATAATCATTCATTTCTTGCCATTACTTCTTACACCTGTACTATAACTCACTTAACTTTAAATTCAACTTTCATAATCAATATCGTTCTTATGAATTGAATATTAAAACTAAACTGCAAAAAGCACAGTAAACCACCAGAAGTTAAACAGCTCTTCACTTTTTTTGTTAACTTTTTCAGTTACTTGACTAAACTAAATAAATGCAGAATACAAACCTACCACAATGATACGATCGTTTTAACATTGACAAGCTTCACACATTGTATCTATAATTTTATGTAAAAAACAGAACTTTGACAATTTCGTAGCATCGATTGCAAAAGTATCCACCTTTTGCTGAAATAATATTTTACATTTAAAAAAAAGCATTCCGTACGATTGCTAAACTAAAGGGTGTCCCAGAAGTAAACTCATTAATTTCAACCTGTGTATGCGTTTCTTTTAACCAACTATGGTAGAAATGTTTGTTGTTTGTTCCGACTTAGGCAAGGGTGTGTATTTAGTAATAGTTAACTTTGAATTTTTATGAGTTAATTCGAGGAGTATTACTAGCCTTAAAAGTTACAAATTGGAGCACCACATGGAATATATTTAAACATACGGTTGGATGGAACCGTTTTTTACACAAACAAAGAATCTCTTTACTAGTAACATTTGTCAAGAAATACCAAACTAGCAATGTTGAATGTTGTTGAGCAATAATGGTTCCTTATATACCCGAATAAAATAAACTAGTTTCATTTTAACAGAAATCTAGGGGCTAAGAATGACCTCAATATCGAAGACGATCTCGGACGCCTCTAATAGCGTAAAAGAGACAATGAAAACTGCCCTAAATATGGGAATCAATGTTGGTGGAAACGGGGGCAAGGATATTGGAAATCTTTATTATACAGGTAAGCCCAAGATTGCCATGATAAGTATTCAAAAAATCTTGAGGTAAGTCTTACGAACGACATCAAAATTTATTAAATTGAAATAGTGTTTTTTAGTCCTACAACATTGCTTCGTAACTTTGTGGAAATGATATTTCTATGGATGAAGAGCAGTATCTGACTGCATTAATAAATATTTAGAAATGAGAGTTTTATTGTAACGACGTTCATCCTTTTACTTTTACAAAATCCTCAAATCCAACAAATTAATATAATTTTGACCATAAAAAGTGTAAAATCAACAGCACTACAGAAGAGTAACAAAGCTAGTCGTGGCATTTCAACTTCCTAACACTTCAAATGCACATTTAAATACCACCACTATTGCTAAATTCCCTTCCAATAAAAAGAATACATCACTGTCTGTCTACCAAAAAGCTATTAATCTTGGCCTTAATATTCAGCTATCAACTGCATAACTCAGTTGTCCTCCTCTCTAAAGGTACATCCTACATTTTAAGCTACTACTAGCAGTACCCTAAATCCTCGCCTATATACTGCCCTCGTTAATTATGCCGCACACCTATCTTTTATATGTTAAAAAAGTATCTCTCCTATGTTAAATATGCTATAAAATATATATTTTCATATACAAGCCGCGGCATATGGGCGAGGGTTCAGGGCAGTATTGTTAGAGGGTATGGGTATGGCAAACAATGGGTGTGAAAATGAGTGAAGAGGATCCCTACTTACTACTTCGGTTACTGTTTGTTTGTTGAAAGACGCCTGCCTATCTTTGCTCCCCAGGGACCGTTTTTTACCCGTCAGTCAGACCATCCGGACCGGGTTGTATTTCTACCCGTCTTTGCCTTGCTCCTTTTGCTACTTTCATTCAGGGAAACATCAACCACATTCCTATTCAACTTCTCTAAAGCAAACTTATTAAAAGCCTCCCCCTTTCATCCCCTATTTCTTGATGATACAATATTGATAAATTGTACTGTGTATTGTACAGTAATATCATACGTTCCAATGCCAATACTAGGGAAATAGACACGAGACCACGACTACAGTTAAAAATAAAATAAATTCTTTACAATGTAACAGGGAAATCCACATGTTAATAACTGTAGAAAGAGGGAAAAAGAAAGCCAGCTTGAGAAAGAACACAAATTCAATTTATCCTATTCTTAGCCCCTAAACTATAAAGAATGAATTGCAATTGTGGCTCTCCAAAGCTGAAAGGGTACACCGACCTTCGTCCAGTCATCTTTTGGATTTTTGATTGTGTTATTCTATTACGGGAGATTGGACTTCTTTGTGGATCCACCTAACAAACCTTATTGAATTAGTCTAGTCCATGCAAACACTAATACATCTAAGGGTGGTAGGTCTAACCACACCCTTCAAGAAGAATACATATGATCATATAAGGTTTTGTAGAGACATATTTTTAGTTTTGCGGTCCATAAGGAATCAGCAACACTATGAACAGTAATATTTTTGTACCAGAAATAGCAGTAAAGTTTTTAAAAAAAACGATGTAGTGTACGCCTAAATAGGTCCACTTCATTTGAAAGAGTTTTAACGCACACTGTAGGAATACTATTAAGGTCCAAACCGCAACCATTTCTAATCAAAAGCTACAACAGCTTAAATGATACATGGTCTAGATAAAGCTACAACTTTTCCTTTCTGTTAAGGCAAAACCTACAAACCAGCCACTGAAAGCTGAACTTACTGCAATGTAATTATTTACAGGAAATAACGTTAAAAAACTATCTCATGCACTTTCATGCAATGAATTGCCTCTAAAAACTGCATCAGTTTCGTCCCTCTCGTCATCTCCATTTCATCTCCTGCCTCAGTATTATGAAACACGTATTATTGAGTAGGGTTGGGCCGGTTTAGAGAGGACAATTTATTCCAAAAAGTCATATCTGATTTTGGCATCCGAACCACTGAGAGTGAAAATTGATACTTGAATTGAACCCACAAAACACACACATAAAAGCCAGCAAGCTATTCAAATAAGATAGGAGCTTCAGTAACAGAGCAGAGATAGCCTGACTCTATTTCAACTCATCTTCTCTATTCAATTATTATTAAAATATATCCTTCAACTTCATTCTTATCTTGATTCAAACAACTACACTGCATAGCTCAGACCTGCTAGATAACACGTCCAGTACTACTTTACTGTCAATTGTTGCATAAGGCTACATTTATATGCTATTCACTGTCTTCAGAGATAGATTGCCTTTCCATTCCATAAGAGGCAGGGACTGTTGTTGTGGTTTAAAATTTGATTTCATTGCATTTATGGGGAATTCGTCGGATCTTGCGGGGGGATGGGACATTGATTATGTAAATTTTGATGGGGATCATATGGTTTTGTTATTTAGATTTGTGGTGTGCTCTTGATAGATTTACTTTCCTAACTGTTTTAAAAATTATATGAGTTCCTTCGGATACTAAAAAAACTTAATCTTCCATTCATTCTTACCCCAACTTATCTTCTAGCCACTACCTTTAAATTTAAAATGCATAAAACTGTATTCTGACACTAACCCATTTAATTACAATAATTATACATATTCTAAGTCAACGTTCATACTTTCACAAAAACAACTATGGGTCTAAATTGTATTATAATTGCCGTTTATATTTTAAAGATCTCGTCCCCTGGAACCCGGAAGGAGGAAAGGAACTGCATGAATTTTATCAACGGTTGCTAGCCATAATCCTAGAATTTGTGGATAAGACAAACGATCGAGATGAGAAAATACTGGACTTTCACCATCCAGCTCAACTCATGGAAGTTATGGACTTTTCCATTCCTGACGAACCACAAAATCTTGATCAACTTCTGACCGATTGCAAAGACACGTTGAAATATCAAGTGAAAACTGGTAAGAGATATTATCCAACTTTTGATGTTTTTTTTAAGAAACCAGAATCTACAATTGTGAGAAATGATCATAAGATTATATTTGCTTAGCATCCCGTGTATTTTAAAGACTGGGAATCATTTTATTTCATTTATAGGAAGTATCCTCGTATTTAATTCCCTGCATTAAAAAATTGCAAATGTTGAGTTTTAGGGGTTAGAAATTGCAAATAATTGCCGTTAAAACATCAATACTATCCCCTTTCCTCTTACTTTCATTCTCATTTTCCCCAAACCATCCAGTTTATTTATTTCTCGACTTTTGTCCAGAAAAATCCAGTTAGTTTCTCTTTCCCCAGATTTATCAGTCCTTGCAACATATTTTCTGCATATTAATCTTCCAATATATTACACACATTCCTAGCACCGTGGCATATTTTACTAACTGGATAAAGCCAGCAGACAAAAAAGGACATTCTATACAAAAGTTGAAACTAAATCCCCTTCCCCGTTGCAAGGCTGCAATCCGGTTTAATCCTCATAAGCTGAACTAATATTATTATTACTTTAACCGTATAAATATAGTAATGCTACTGCAACTGCAACAACTACCTACTTCAATCCTTCAAGCACTACTTTTCAATATGCCTTTCTCCTCTTTATTCTGTAGCAGATTAGGATTAGTTAGTTACTCACTCATCATCAGGATTTTGTTTATAAAGATTTACATACTACGTTGTAGAAGGTTTCGAGCTATAGGGATTTATTTAATAACGAATGAGTTAGTAGAATAGGGACCGCCGTTGGCTGCCATATCCTTGTGTTAAGGGCGTTATTCAAGTGCCATTAGCCACCCATTTGTGTCACTTCCACTCACCCTGATTTATGCATCTTTTTATAATAATTTTACTTTACTTCTTGATATTATAACTATACAACTCTCAACTGCCTCTTGGTATTGCTCCATTGCTCAATTTCTGTTGACTTCTATCCTTTCTTTTCAACTATTACATTATTTCTTCCTTAAGTATTGAAATCACTAGAATCCAACCAGCTTAATCTATTAAACAGATGCGATTAACCAAGAGTTATATTGCTTTAAGTCTATTTGTCCAATCAGCAACGAAACGAAACTACATAAAATAATTATTCGAATTCTAGTAAACAACTATAAGCGTTAATAATTTATTGCACACAATTATTTTTCACCTACGCCAAAGGTATTTTTACAAATAATACATTAATTTCATTCACGTTATCAGATGATTGAATGGCATTATTTGGCAAGCAGTACAGCTTCAGATTGAAATTATACTTAACATGCAAATATACAAAATGAAAGGGTAGATCATATAAAGCGGTTCGAGCTAATGGACATTAGTTAGTACCCGTTTAATCTTGCAGTTTTTAGTAAACGTAAAATTCTCCTGCATGCCAACAATTTTTCTACAGTAAAATCCGAGTTAAAAGACTTATTGAGTGAGTAAATAAAAGTAGTAGAGAAGAGAGTTGGGTCTGTGGGAATTATTACTGGGCCAGTGGTTCTAAAAAGGTACTCGGAAAACACATTACCCCCATCATGCTTATCCGGATCAACTCATCATCCTCTCCTCTTACCCGGCTGTCTGCCTTTATACTCGGTCCGAAAAAGTGTAGAACACCCGGCTTAAACATTAACCAACAGAGCAGACAGAACAAGCATTAGAATTAGAATAAGAAGGCAGATAAACTCTTACCAAAGCAGAGTTTGGAATTTTAGAAGGATTTTTTAAAATTCGAAACCTGGTTTGTCAACCTCTAGCTGCAGACATTCTTGAATTCGAAAGTATATAATACAGTATTTTCAAAGTGATCTTTCCATAAAATTTACCGTTACTCGAAATTTCATTTTTTTGATAAAGCAATTCAGCCAGGAAAGTATTATAAATGTACGCGAAATGTATTAATTTTTATGCTCAGAGTAAAATACTGTACACAGTTTGGTAAAATTGTATCATAGTCCTACATAGTAAGAATTCTATATCAAAGCATCGACTATGGTTCGATTTGGAACTTAAATTCTTTTCATCCAGGCCTATAGATGATTCCAAGAATTTTTTGAATACCATTGGAAAGTCTATAGGAATTACTCACTACACATAGCAAAGCAGGATTGTAACCATACTGGTAGTATTAGCAGCAACTGCCTAAGTAATTTTAGATATTAAGTAACTAAAATAGGCTGCAAAAGGCTTTTATAATAGCAGAACTATATCCAGCATAATAATACCGGAATACTACTGTGATTAGAGACGGGTGACGGCCTGAGAGGGGGAAAGTGGGCAAAATGAAAATCCTAAGAAATTCCACCATCCTGTCAAACACATCTGCTCCCACTCAGCCAACAAATGCTCACAAGAACTGCCAACCAAAAACTATTCCTTCCTTTACTTCTCATCAGATTTATATGCAGTGGAAGTGCATGTACTTAGTTTCACAGTAGTAGTGGTAGCATAGTAATAGTAGCATTAACAGTAGTAGTAGTAGTGGTAGCATAGTAATAGTAGCATTAACAGTAGTAGTAGTAGTAGTGGTAGTAGTAGTAGTAGCAGTTGTAGTAGTAGTTATTATAGTAGTATTTATTAGTGATAGCAGCAGGAGTAGTAGCTGTAGGATTTAATTCATAAGAAAGTCTGTTATCCAGAAAGAGAGAAAGCTTCAGCTATTGAAACATGGAAAGCTTATTGTGATAATTTTCAATTTGAACGTTGATTAACTTATCGCAAAGATTAATTAAAGAAACTAACATGAAGGGAAAAAGATCAGGGATAGTAACAGTAAGAATTGCAATTTTGGTATATTTTGGTATTTTATATCGATTATCTAATCAATTGTAAATTGTAAATATTAGTAGATGTAAGAGTGAAGAAGGGAAAAAAACATGTGAAAGCAAACATTTAGCGTAATTTGTGAAGATATGTACAATAAAACCCACCAATTATTGCGAATACTGAAGCATAAATGTTTGGAACTATATGAAATAAACCGTTTATTTTGTAGAGAAAGTGTAACGTGTAAAAAATAGGTATGTAAAATCCAACACATTAAAAAAACTCTTATATTAGCACATCAACGCGGGTGGGTGTGTTTATATTTCCTCCAGCTTAAAGTTAGTGTTGGCTTGGGAAGAATTTGAAAGGATTAGAGAGGATTTTCCAATGGAAAAATGCACTTTCGCTAAAAGGCATTCAGATTTAAGCCGATTCTGGACTTAGCTAGTGTAAGATTTTGATCAATAAGTTTACCTTATGGGGATGTGTGTCTATATGTATTTACTAAACTCAGTTCCAAAAAATATATGAACATTTACTAAAGACCGAGCATTTCTTGAGAAGTAAGGTTATTTGAATTCTGGATGGGTGCTAATAAAATAGTATTATGACATACAAATTACTTGCTTCAATCTAAAACAAAATACGCTTAATAAATATGGTTGCAAAGAATTGATTTGTAGCATTTAAAAAATAAAAGCTCTAAAACAAAGTCCAATAAATCTAATCTGGCTCTGCTTCTTTGCTTTGAGACAATTGACACATGTCGTTCGTATCCAGTATCGCTATTTCTTGTACTTTCTCCAAAGCATGAAACTGCACTTTAGTCTTAAACCCCTGCAGTAAAGTAGTAATAGCATTACGTAGTAGTAGTAGTAGCAGTAGTAGTAGTAGTAGTAGTAGTAGTAGTAGTAATAGTAGTAG
>JAQFZX010002682.1:0-17103 GCA_034682405.1 Hydroisotoma schaefferi | reverse complement strand
AACTGTAGCGGAGGGAGAGGGAAGGAGGAAACTCTGCTATATGTTGAAACTGTAGCGGAGGGAGAGGGAAGGAGGAAGCTTCTGCTATATGTTGAAACTGTAGCGGAGGGAGAGGGAAGGAGGAAACTCTGCTATATGTTGAAACTGTAGCGGAGGGAGAGGGAAGGAGGAAGCTTCTGCTATATGTTGAAACTGTAGCGGAGGGAGAGGGAAGGAGGAAACTCTGCTATATGTTGAAACTGTAGCGGAGGGAGAGGGAAGGAGGAAACTTCTGATATATTTCGAAATTCGGGAGGGGGAGAGAGAAGAGAAGGGTGACGGGAGAAGGAAGAAACTTCTGATATATGTTGAATCTTGGGAGGGGGGGACACTGAGGATGGCGTAACGAAAGAAGTCTAATTCGGAGCGGGGGAACTGGGGAAGAGGTAAATAATGAATGGGGACTAGAGGAAGGAGTAAGTGGGGACGAACTTACTGAGACTTACTGGATAGGGGGAACAGGGAATCTGGGGAGGGGGAATAGAGGAGCGAGGGAGGGGATAGGTTGGAAGTAAGGTGACTGTTGGAAACATGTAAAAGGAATGGGGGAACTAGGGTAAGGGGTATATTACAATATTTGGGGAGCTGGCTAGCTTTCCTGGAGGTCTAGTGCATACTAATAAAATTGAAATTTAACCGAGCTAACTTGGGTAATCGAGAAGCATATTTACTTTCATGAAGTTTTCTCCAAGCTTCTTCGCATCCACAAGTAATCTATTTAGACTAGCAATTTTCTTGTGATAAACTGATCACAGTTTTCAAGGGTCCACACCGTTGAATGTCGTACCTATAACTGTTCTCTTATGCCCGCCATTTGTATACTTCTAGACAATAAATTGTATCCTGCTAAGATCACGAAGAGCTTCTGTTGCTGGCTTCTCCTGCTTGTCGTTGATATTGTCTTCTCCAAGAAAAAAGCTTACCTCCTTCATCTCCTACAAGTCAAAGTAATTTAAGTTTTATGATGAGTTTAGGAAAAGCTCATAATAAACCGTCCTAACTCACTATCCAATAGTGAGTGGAGAAGTAGACGGTATCATATAGCTTCTTCTGAAACTAATTTTGTATTCTGCTACGAAAAATGAAACGATCAACCCGTGAATACATAAGGAATTATGAAGGAAGTTTAACAGAAAACCCGAAAGGTTGGAAAGGCTTTTATAAGGCCAGAGAAAGTTAAACAGCTACCTTTGTCCACCCTGTACTGTCCGGATGGAGAAAAGGTTTTTTTAGCACTGAACGTTACAAAAGGGATGACCACAGTACGTCCTTTAACTGACAACCACTCAAATAAGTCTAAAGGTATATTTCCGTTCTTAGTCTAACTTCTCGGTTGTCTCAAATTTTCAAACTGTAATTGAAAATTGTATATTATGCAAAAGCTTCAGCATAAATAACTTACAATAGACACATTCTAAATGCCTTCATGGTTAAATGGTGAATTCTTATGAAAATAAACTCGCAATTTTACTTTTTTAGACTAGTAATACATAATTTAACGGTTTGTTTACTGGTCTCTAGGGATATTCTAAAAACTTATACCTACCATTCTTGTGTTTAAGGAATGGAGTAAAAAAGAATACCTGCTTTAGGTACTATTGTGAACGTTATACATTTTGATTAAGCTCACTTAATTCGAAGCCTCGTAGATTTTATCATTTTGCTCGTGTTGAGATCCTCCAGAAGGGAAAGAAAGTTTCATTCAACACCTATATAACACTGCATTTAATGCTCACAAACGAATATCCTCATTTTCTATTCGTTTTCCAGAAAGTCGGTGCTTTCTATAATTGCCATGGATGGTACCGTGATGGTATATTGTATATATTCTTAATATTGCCGTATTATTCTTTGTGGTCAACTTTTCAGCCCAACACTATACTTACCCTAAAACCGCGTCTATATAACGCGGCTATTAGCGTAAATTTGGTGGAGTATATTTCTTTTAATAACACCAATCAGTGACCCAAACATTTGTGCAATTACGTGAAATATTCAAGAAGTTAGTCAGGCAAATAAGTCAATAAATTAGTCCTCAAAGTCATCTCCAGGCAAATAATATTCTTGCTCTGTGTCGATTTCCAAAACGTCTTCCGGGTCCTCATATAGGAAGACTTTTTGAAAAAATTGTATATTTATACTTCTTACCACTATTTTTTCAGCGTTTTGTAACATTTTTGTCTTATTTTTCCAGTTTTGGGCGAGGGGAAAATAATAGGTTGGGTGGACATTGTTGTAACTTGGGGAAAAGAGAATGCTTACAGTCAGTCAGAACAAACGAATGAGCAACTACCAAATAAAACAGAAATATCCTTAAGTCGGATATTCTAATTATATAATCTTTTATTAGATAGTGAATGTGTGGTTCATTTGTTTATGTAAAGCATTTAGCATATGCTGGATGGGTAATGCTTGAAATTTTATATGCGACTAATAGGCGGATTGCGTATAGTACGTTGAAAAATTTAGACTCCCTAAGTCTGCGACTTATAATTTAATGCGACATGCAATGCGGGGGCGTCATATAGGCGCGGTTTTAGGGAAGCTCAGAAGTACACATTTGCATCCCTGGGCAAACTAATAACACTCAATAGTAGCAACACGTAGAGATTGTCTTTTTATGCATAAAATAAATATGTTCACCGACAACAAGGCCCCTTTATGAATAAAAGACTGATAATTTGCTCCAGTGTCGTGTCGAATAGTGACCTTCAAATAATGACCCCTTTCGAATAGTAGCCTCCTTGAAATCTTAACACCTTTCGAATAGTAGTGGCCTCCTTCAAATAGTAACCCCTTTCGAATAGTGACCCCTTAATTACTATTAATAACCCCATAACCGTATTTAATTCTATGTTAAATTTGACTTAAAATTTGAAACAATGTATACTAGCCCCTGCCGCTATTCGAGGCAATACGAAATTGCCTCTATAAATTGACATGTCTACTTTTATAGTATGAATGTGGGCATAAACGAACTTTTACGTAGGTACGCTTGTGTACTTATTAGGTCTTTTAACCCTTGGATCTAGTGAATCTTTCTCCATTAAATTTTCTTGCGATAAACGTATCATAGGTTCTTATTTATGCAATGACCTACCTCTTGTTCCTGCTTATGGAACACATATTCTCTCTATAAATATTCATTCGTTGACTTAAGTTAGTCTATATTGTCCATTGATTTACATTCAAATTCAAATGGTTCATTCGTCATGTCCTTGCGTTCCTAGTCTGTCTCTGAACAACACAAAGAACCGTATTCTCGTGTTATTCAAATGCTTTTCCCACTATATTGTATTGCTTGATACTTTCAAACGACGCATTGTACTTGCGTTGGAAATGACCATGGCTGTCAACTCAAAGTTAGTGTGGACTGATTTCAGAAGAGAGAAAAACAAAGTTAATCATAGGAAAATTAAAATTAAAGAAGAGTGCTTCAAAAAAGTTATTAGGAATGACGAGAACAGTTCCAAGAATGGGTCGAACATCTTAAAATGCTGAAATCGGGAAAAATAAACGCAACAATTCCTTCTTTAGAACGGAATGGTCTTTTAATAAATGAAACAAAAATTAAATCTTTTAGCGGATCATTTTCTAAAGTCAAATCCCGTCGATTTGAAGGAACTTTTAAAGGAGAAAAAATATAAAGTATGAAAATGTCTCCTCAGAAAAAAGCACGAACACGGAATTTTCCCGATTAAAACGATGGAAATCACTTCTGACGAGATCAAAAACATTATTAGAGGCATGGACATAAATAAACGGGCACGAAGGGATAGCATTCCTCCGAAGTTCTATAAAATATGTGCAGATTCCATAGCCCCAATTTTATGTGAACTTTTTAATATCATTCGTCAAAGGGATATGCCACTAAAAATGAAACAGGCTATTGTCTATCCCCTTTACAAAAATAAAGGTCCTAAATCAAAAGTACAAAATTACAGACCGATTTCAATTCTAAACGTCTCCTCAAAGTTTCTTGAAAAAGTTGTTTACAACCATGTTAATTCCTTGACACTCATAAGAAACTGGCAAACGAGTAACACGGCTTCAAATGTCAGTGATCTACTTTAAGTTCTAACTTCAAACTGTCAAATGCCACAAACGTACTGCGGGGGACCAAAGACTAGTGACTGGTGCACTTTCATAGACTTTTCCAGTGCATTCGACAATTTAATTAATATCATTCTGCTAACAAAATTAAAGGCATTGGGCATAAAAGGATGTCTTTTAGTATGGTTTGAATCATATTTTACAGATAGGTCTATCCAGGTAAAAAAACAAGAAAATGAATCCGAAATAAAAACCATGCTGCGAGGTACTCCGCAAGGGAGTTCACTGAGTGGACTACTGTTTGCTATATTTGTCAATGATATTTCAAATGTTTTGAATTTTTGTCGATGTGCAATGAATGCCGACGACCTAGTTCTTTTTAGCTCAGGAAAGACGGTTTCAAAAATTCAAAAAACCATTCAACCAGATGTCAACTCTTTACTATTTCAGTGTAGGGAAAATGGAATGGAAATCAATGTTAATAAAACCAAGTCAATGATTTTTTACCCAAGTAATATTGAAGTGAAAGACAAATTAAACATTTCTATTGGGCTGATGATTGTGGAAAATGTGAATGAATTTAAATATTTAGGGCTAATTCATGATAAATCTCTTTCTTTTGCAAGTCATTTTGACAGTGCTACGAATAAAATGACGAGCAGAACGTATATGCTCAATAGACATAAAAAGGTCTTTTCCGAAAAATGGACAAAAGTCTTTTCATGTTCTTTATTAATCTCAGTATTGGATTATTGTCTATCGGTATGGGGCAATTATGTACTTCAAAAACCGACAGAACAGACAAGATATTGTTTAAACTAGCTCAATAGTTAGGAAAAAGTATAAGAACGAAGAATTTTACTCAACTTTCGAGAAGTTAAATTGGTTGAAGTTTAAGGAAAGATACCAACTACATTCCAATGAATTAATTTTTAAAATTACGTTTTGTACATCATCATTAAATAATAATAATCCGGTACTCCGTAGAGGTAATGATAATACAAGAGAATCACGACTTTCAAGCAATCTCATTGTACTGTCTATGAAGGCAGTTTGGCAAAAAGTCTTTCTTCTACTCCGTAAAAATAATGTGGAATGATCTACTAGAGGAGATTAAGTCCTTAACTAAATTTGTAATCTTTGACGCAGATTTGACATTTAATTATTCAGAGAAACGAGGACTTGATATATAATTAACAAACCAAACATTATATTATACGAATAAATGTATCTGTATAGATCGTAGATTAAAAATAGAACAAATTTATTACACATTTCTAAAGGCGACCCATCATTTGGATCAACGTGAATCATTTATTGCCATGTTGTTGGCTGGCCAAATCAGATAACTTTGAATTTTGGTGGGGTCACCAGTGGGGCTTAGCAGATTGGGTCAGAATAGTGTTAGGAGGTCACAGGGGTAAGGCCCTGAGGTCATTAGAAATTAGTCCGGGTTAAATCAGGTAACTTTGTTTTGGTAGGGTAGCCAGTGGAGGTCACCAGGTTGGGTCAGAATAGTGTTAGGGGTCACAGGGGAAGGCCGTGAGGTCATTTGAAACTAGTCCGGATTCAATCTATCAACTTTGAGGTTTGGTGGGTCACCAGCGGGGGTGGTCTGGCGGGGTCAAAATAGCTTTGAGGGGTCACAGGGGAAGGCCCTGAGGCCATTACTATTTATTCCGAGTTCGAAAGTTGTATTTTTGAAAGCTATACTTTTTCGAAACTTTGTCATCGGCTGAGCTGATGCATGCTCTCCTTGAAGCTGTGCTGTATACTGGAGAAAATGCATGAAAACGATCATTTTTTTGATAGCTGAGGCGTCAAATTTTTCATGTTTCAACCGGACCCAATCTCACTCTGCTCCCCCCCCCCGGAATAACTCCCCCCAGCAAATGAGACCATTGAAACTTAACTCACCCGGGGGAATAATTTCCGGAAATACGGTGTGCGCCAACCGCCGATCCTACGACCCCGGATACTTAGAGTAATGGATAACCTTTAGCAGTTATAGGTTATAGGGATTTTTTTTCTGTCCATGAAGTATTAATTTTTTTTACCGTAAAACCTTGACAACAAGCCGCGACTTATGTATTAAAAAAATGATGTTTTGAAGCATATTTAACATGAGAGAGATACCCCTATATAACATGTGAAATATAGCATGCGGCTTGGCTTATTAACGCGCGCGCTAATGTCAAGGTTTTACGGTAGTTTTGCAATCGCACTTGGATAGGTTTTAGAGAGAACGATCGGTAGCATTATCCAAATGCTATATAATACTATTTTACTATGCCAAAACAGTTCATTAACCTTCAAAACTTCATCAAACTGTTCGAAAATAATAATTCTCTGAGTATTTGAAAGGACTCATGCAGGTAACTGAAAGGCGAGCCTATTTGACCAGCAGTATCTTCCTTACTGACCGAAGTTATATCTTTTGTGTGGGACTTAGCGTTGTAATCTCAAAGTTTGAACATGGTTTCTCAAACGTAAACTCCTCAGGAAAAAGCCAATACTAAAGAAAAGCAGGAGCTTAACTTTTATAGAGAAAATAAATAAATATGAAGAATAAAAAGGAGGAAGACCCCGTAGTTTAAAATCCTGCTCCAAAATGCACCATAAATGCCCATTCTTGGAACAACGTTAATGCAAGCAAGAAATCATTGGCAAACTCCTGACATATTGTTCCTAAAAAGGCCTTTGGCTGGGTTGGATTTCCTGAGACTCCCTACTAATACAAGGAGAAAGCACAAAAACAAATATAGCTCTTCTACTGTATTCTGTCCTTTAGCGAGTACCAGAAAAGATGAAAGCTTTTTTTATTGTAAATAATAAAGATGGCAGAGAGTGAGATTCCTACTGAGAACTTTATGACCAACTGATTTCCAGTCATTCCGAATTTTCTTGGAGTTTGAGCAGCAATTCATGTAAAATCTGTGGAAAGTTGTAACTCAGTAAATTGCGTTCTAAACTTTACACATATCACAACTTCAACTTACATGTATCTTTGTACTGAGTTGTCGAGAATGAATGTTGAAAAAAGGTTTTTGCAATCTCGATTTTATTGCCGTTATTTCAAATCAATGTAATGATTTCATTGTTTGTTAAAGTACAGACATTCCTCTGTCTTCTCTTTCACTGCGTAGCCGGTCTATCATTGAAACCATATTATTATAGCTACTTTCTTATTCCATTGTATTCTTCTTCCTTCTACTAAGTTAGAAAGTATTATGCTCAAAACTGTAGGAGGACAAAGGAGCAGCGACTTTTTGGTCTTCTAAATGTAATGTGCACTTACCCTAAAGTCAGACGCCCCCGGTCGTATGCTGCACTCACCTATTGGCCGCAGACTTTTAGATTTTTCATGCTACTAGCCGCAACCTCGCTTAAAGGCCGCGTGTGAATTTTTACTTATTACAAACATATCATTGCTTTAGATAAAGAAATTAACAATAAAATAAAAATACTACCTATCTATCTCATTAGCCTATCTACGTTGTATGTTTTTCTTCACTTTTCTTGAGATTTGGTCTTTTTCCTGGGGGATTAACGAAATTTCTACAGCCTCTGGATTTATCAGTGAATTTCTCCTTTAAGAGAGTCATCTTTGGAAATGAAATTGTGGGATGCGTGGACGATGGAGGCTGGTAATGCAGAACTGACTGAATGGGGGAACCGTAAACGGCCATCCTATGCAAGAGTTTGCGAATTTGTGGTTAAAGCTTAACAGTTAACACAATAAGGAATGGATTTCGAAAAGCTGGGCTAGTTGAATATGATGAAGAACATGAGTTGCGCTTGGAATCACTCAGTCTGCATGAGGATGATAATGAAAGTGATTTGCAATTTGAAGATGAAAATCCAGAGGACTTTTTTAATCCGGATACAGAATAAGAAAACTATTTGCTACACGAGGACTGATTAATTGGACATTTTGAGTAGTTTTGATTTTCGTTTAATGCTGGTTGAATGGTTGACTTAATAAAATTAATGTACCTCACTTAACTGCCGCCCTCGTTTAGCATGCCGCCCCCTTTTTTCTGGCAAAAATTTCCACCAAATTCACGCTACTAGCCGCGTCTTGCCGGACGGACTTTAGGGTATGTGTATTTTGTTGAGTAGGAAAGGCAGAAAATGATTATTATTTTATGAAGCATTAAGATGAATAAATTAAGAAACAAAGTTTGGTTCCAAACTTTGTTCACCAGTTGCACAACATAACAACTTGAACGTGGCGACACATTTTGATGAATTGCTCGTAAATGGTTTAAATGATTAAGCTATTCCACTATGAAATTTAGGTAACATTTTTCTGTCAACTGAAGGTTGACAAAACAACGAGAATTACACTATGCGTCACAAATGCGAAACTCTGTTTCACTTTCACTGACCAGACTTAATAAACCAAATCTACCAAATTGTTCTGAAAATAAACATCGGCCAAGAAAATCTGTTTTTCTTCTGTTCGGGTTATAGTTGAGGTAAAATTTTCACATTACACTTAATTTAAACGGAGCCAAAAAAGTCTCAGACATGAGTTAGTTACCAAATCACTGCCTTTTTTAAGTTCAGTCTTTCTAGTAAAACCTCTGTACAAACAAATCTCAACTTTTGGTCTAAGCACTCAGACTTTGTATGAATAATGCAAAGCAGCATGTTATGATTTTGCGACGGTTATCTGAAACCCTCCCAAGTACCCAACCGGCTGCTAGTTCTGGTCTATTGCTTTGGTTTCATGGAAACTATGGTTTCAACGATGGAAAAATATAAACCACATTACATTGCCACATAAAAATTGGACACAGTTATCTTTTGACGCCACACTCCGACAACCTATCTATTGACCAACCAACGGCCTGACATATTCATCATGGATTTTCGGTTTACATACATTCTGGAAATTCATTTTTTCATTCTTAATGGAGCTGTACATTAACTTAATACATTACTATTAGCATTAGACCAGGTCATCAACGGCATGTCGTCTTTATGTTAGTCTGGTGGTCCTGTGGTTTCCCCAAAAACATTCAGACATAATTTGGGGAATTTGAACACTAAAATAATAATGGTTTCCATGGTTTCAACGGGTTTTTAATGGGATAACATCCCCCAAATTATGTCTGAATTTTTTAGAGGAGTTTAGACAACCTTTGGAGACACGAACAGTGATAAAACACAAGACAACACCAGGCCAGAGACGGTCCTTTTATGACTATGCTATTAGCCGTAATCCTGGGACGAACTTAAACTTAGTACTTCTCTCGTCGCGAACGTCAATAATTGACGCCATTGATTTATTGATGCTAAGTAGTTCAACACACAATTCGTTCCACCAACAATTACTGTGAGACTTCTCTCCAATAACCGCTTATTCAATTAAAAGCCCATTGACACATAAGTGTGTAAACTGTGCAGTTAAACGATCAACAACAGGAGGTCAATTTCAGTATGTGTTGTGTACATAAAATAAAAATACTGCCATAAAAAATTTATCTTCTTAGGGTGATTTACTGCATCTTTTAAAAATTAGCGGTACATTTGATTTTTATTTAAGCTAAGTTTCGATAGGAATTTTGTACAAAATTTTGAGATATGTAAAACGTTCCATAACGCTGCAATTATATTTCGAAATAATTTAGATTGTAAGTGTTCAGTGTAAATGCGGCGATGAAATCGGAATTGCGAACTTAAGGTTTAAAAAATGTCAAACATATTACAGCTAAATGACGGATTGAGATTGCCCTCAGCATTACATTCGAGATAATATTCATAGGACTTAAGATTTGTACGTTCTAATTACGTCTGATATAGCGGCCCTGCAAATCGGACAACATCCCTTTTCTTTGGTTTTCCAATATTCAACCGCACAGCTATAGCACATACACATATGTCCGCAAGAGTAAAAGACGCTATCAACTGGACGTTCACAACAGGCCACACATTCAACAGTCCAATTGGAAAGATCTTTGCAGCCTGCAGTTCCTATGGAAGTGTCAGTTTCTTGACTCTGAATTGTAATAAAGATGCAGTTAGAAAATTAACTTTCACCTTATCTTGAGAAAACAACATTCATTTACACTGCTGAGCAATAGAAAACTTACATCCTGAAAATAGGAAGGTTGTGGCTGAGTCCGTTCGGCTGTGGTAGTGGTAAGACCATTAGCTTCCATGGAATTAGGTGAATGAGATAGTTCTAGGTAGTCAGAAACCCTTAAGGGAGCCGTACCACCGTTGGAGATGGATCTTGGTAAATGACTATTACTTCTGCTATAAGAATGCTTTGTTGCTAAGAACCTTGTACTATCCATGGTCGGTTGTAGGTGAGTTAATCTGCTACCTGAATTACCTATTGAGAAAAAACATCATTTTTGACCAAGTTGCCTGCTAAACTAATGATTACTCCAATTCATACCTAGTAACGCTATTGGCTCTTTCCTTTGCTTGATAGATCCAACGATCCTAATTTTATCAGTTGTTCCATACAGATCGAAAAAAGCCCAAAGTGAAACTGAGCTGTCTACATGCATCAAGACAACCGGAGGACCATCATTTTTTATCATAACAACTTCTCCTATAGAATCAAAATGCAAAATTGAATTATACCGGATACAGTTCTAATTCGAATTAAATGGCTAAGATTTCTACTGCATAATTGTTGAATACAAACAAACCTGAGTATTTGATAGAAAACGCCAACACGTCCCTACGCATCGGATTATTGGCTACGTCTTTCTTAACGACCCAATATTCAGGACGATCTAACAATAGGTGAGCATCTTCTGGAAGAGTTTCAGGACAGAGAGACTGGGGATTACATGAAGTTAAACCAAACGCCATCGAACTGGTATAGGCAGGATCCATATGTAAAACCTGTACACCAGAAGTAAACGGATATTACAAATCCGAAACATGAAAAACGTTTTTATTCATTCTAAAACTAATTATACCTGTAAAATTATGCTTTCTCCAGGAAGGATAGGCCTTGAAGTGAACACATAAGAATTGCAATATTCTCCAGGACGCCTTGTAGCTATATTTGGCATTGTTTCAGGGCTTAGCAATACATTTCGACCCCTTACTCTGCAATTACGAATAAATGATGACTTTTTACATTTCACTCACAATTAGAGACTACGCTTAAAATCGATGTTATACTTTTGACTTACCTATGAAATATTAAATCTTCTATATCGGCATCTAAATAATACTGAACATCTGGCATTGACTCAGCGACTCCATCCAACTTCAATCCGTTGAATGAGGGCAATATTGCACTCACAGGTAAATCCATCTCTTCTCGACTAGATGTTGTGGATTCATTGATACTTCTACGTGAGTTATTTAAGTGTGCCCGAGGATCTAGAAGAGTTTGAAGTAAAACAATAGACAAATGATTATTATAGCATACAATTGAAATAAATTATACGTTGAGTGAAAGTTATCAGCAAACGTTTAGTCATACCAACGAATTCAACACAGGTGGTGTTTCCGTAAATATCTAGCATAGCCCACAGTGGCCCACGCGTGTCCACGCCAGAAAAGAAAATTCCCTTTTCTTCTCCATTGATACCAAAATGTACATCACCGGCGGAATTCACGTAGTAGAACAACACTGAATCTTTCTTCACATAAAAGTCGCTGAAAGCTTTAGCCCAGAACCCCTGTCTTGAGGTTAAATCTAAAAAAAACCACCAAATTGTGATTATTCGCATTATTTTTTCAGCATTTACAAAAATAACTCTTTGATTCTTAAAGTAAAGTAAGTACCTGGACAAGCATAGCGTGGTAATGAAAACCTTAAGGTAGTAGGGTCGTGTGATGTGAACCCGAGCCGTAGAACACCGCTCCAATTGTTAGACACCTCAACGAATTTGAGGCAAACCTAAAATTCAGAAATTATTCACTTAAATTTACATGTTTTACTACCCCAGCGAAGAGTAATTTCAATTAGGAGTCTTACCTTCTCAGCTACTTTCACCGCTCTATCACTGAATGCAATGGCTTTGCAAAAGCTGTTGTTTCTAGAAGCAGCAGCTCCATTTTGACTTATAGTTATGTTCTCTCCGTGTACCGAATGAAAGAGCAATGGAGGCATATTGTTAGGAGACATTCCCATCCCACGGGATCCTAGTTAAAGAAACAATAAACATATTGTTATGTATTTATTTACACTTTGGAGAATGTCTTGTCTAAAAAAAATATTGCATTTGTTTTAGATTAAAAAAATAAAATAAGCTTTAAGAAAACTTTCTTCTGATTGTTTACATAAAATCATTTACTTTGCATTTAAAATAGTCAGCCTAGTTTAAAGTTGATGTAGTGCGAAGTAATGTAGGCTACAATTGTTTGAACTTGCATCTAATCGTCTAATTAATTGGCATAGTTTACTTTGCGTTACCCCATTTTTAATTACCCTGATATGATTGCATTAACGTACATCAAATTGCTATCATCCGAACTCTGCAATGCTTTCCCCCTAGTACTAACTATAGGTTCGGTCTGACTTTTGACAACCAGACAGTGCCTTCCTTCCTCACTTTGCACAGATATTGAGGATTATCAGGATGTAGTATACGCTTTGTATTGTCATTGCTCATTTGTCATTTATAAGCAATTACAAGAAACTCTCTAGCAAAGAGTTTTTGCAGCGAAGTTAAAATGCACCTTATACAAAAAGACGGTCACTCGAGTCTACAAGCCGAACAAGGGTAATCGCTCACCAGTGATTTACAGTATGTTAAGGAGCAGAACGCACAGCATCGGGCATCTATTATCAAAAACAACATAAATGTTCCAGATAAACATGGATTTTCTATCTGAGGATGCACCTTGTAGGCTGTGTTGGAACATTAAAAACCTAAAAAAATGTCTTAACATCCTCTCAACTTCCTTTTCCTGTGCCATCACCATCTTCACCAAGAAAAAGAAGGCTCACTTTTCAACAATTCAGAGAGGAACGCAAGCATATCAAAGCACAAGTATCATCCTCCCCTGCACCTTCTAGTACCCAACCAAGCAAGTAGCAAGAAATAAAAGACACATGTATTATGTTTCCAAGGCATCAGGCTAACAATCCAGACACGTACTTAACTAACTAACCAACCAGCCAAAACCACCCAACTAACGATTTTACGTACAACTTCTATCCTAAAAACCATATAAGAAAAAGCTCAACGTAACGCACAAAGTACAAAACTTTGCCTTCATACACAGCCAACTCAACTAACTAAAACTTATAAAAAAGACATGCTATCTCTGTTCTACTAATACCACCACCTCTCAGTCAACCAGAATGTACTTCAGTTCAATGTGTGGAAAAAAAGACTTCCGCTGCTTCCAGCTATTAAACTTTGAGATACTCAATTATATATTAATCTATGCATCCTCTGATCCTCTCTCTCGTTCTATTATGATGAACTTAGGGTGGCAATAGTAGTAAACCAATCGACTTCCTATGGCAGGGAAAGAGCTCTTTCTACTTAAAAGCTGGCCTGCTAAAAGCTACGTCCTCGTATACAAATTAGAGTTGTTATCATGCTGTTAATCATGATGAAATGGAAAGGATAATTTCTTAGCCCCCATTTTTTCTTTGAGTTCAGACAAAAAGAGTAACAAACACTATTATTGTACTCAGTCAGCAGCAATGAAAGTAATACAAACGTTGCTACTGCTATTTGCCCCTCTATGCCGCTAACATAATGTACAATTGTAACATTACCATTTCTACCTACTAGCCTGACTATTATAGAGGTTGGACTCATTTAAATCATCAATTTAATACATTTTACAGGATTAAGTCTGACCTTGCAAAACATGTACACGCGATACACTCCAGGAATAACCAGACGGGCGATATGTTGCATGCAGCAAGGAACAATGCAAAAGATACTTATTCTAATAATAATGATTAACTAAAGCCCTGAAAGACGAGTGAGCTGCATGCTGTTCTAGTTCCTGAACCTATAATTACCCTAAATGGAGATTTGAAAATCTAATTTTACGTTAAAAGGCATGCATGGACCTATCCATTCATACTTGAGAGGCTTAATCATTATAAAACGCTTGCATATGAATTAAAGAGCTGAAAACTGTAGTCCACATTTAAAGGTCAACAGGCGCAGTTCCCTTTTCTATACTGTTTTACATTTAAAGCTTGCTTCATATCCACGGACATGTACTCATGAATGAATTATGAATACATTTCCCTAAGCGGAGACCAACTCCAAGCCAGGCAGCAAGAAGCATTTACAGTTTTCAATGACTAAAAGAAGTAATTCTCTTAGGGAAACTATCTTTCTATCTGTCAGTAGAAATTGGAAGAATTCTCAGATTCAATCTAACAATAAGTTCCAAATGATCAATAAGACCACTAACCCATTCCAATTCTTCTCTGGATTTTCTTAATGACTTTAATTTTCTTAAGCCAAGGGACACACGTAGGCGGAGAAGTAAGTTCACCAGCAACGGATGCCCTACTAGGGACTGTATTCTTCGAGTTCAGGGGCATCAGTTCGATGTTTGAATCCCCACAAAATGAATGACTACTAGGAGGAACCATAGCAAAGGATGGAGGCATTGACACAGGCCGACAACCGTTGGCATTGCTGTTTCGAAACTGTGGAATCTGAGTTGGAGGTAACGGTGGTGGAACCCTACAATCTTCGAAACTGTTCCGTTCTCTGCACATTTTCCTTGTCATTGAAGCTACACTTTTCTGTTCATAAATGGGTTGGCTCATAGGCCAAGCCCCCGTTACAACGACTCCCATGTTTCTCCGTCTTGTACTACCATACAAATCTGACAAGTTGCCGTTTGATTTGTATGCGTTTGACTTAGGTTGAATGCACGAATAATTCGAGGCCATGAATTTAGCTTTAACTTGAAACTACAACTTCAATAAAGTTAAAATAAACTTCACTCCTTGGATTGACAGGCACATTGATCAATCAAGTCCCTAGAACTTTCTCACCCTTTTTCACGAACTAGACAAGTCGTTTTGGGACTTTAAAGTCTTTGAAGTGTCTAACTAACACATGAAAATTCTTTACAACATTCAGAACCCAAGAGATAAGTCCACGAACACTCTAAGAAATTCATAAACTTAGGATGTAACTCTTAACGTATCCCCGAGTGAATTACATCGATTCTTAATACAACTTATAAATACTTCTGAAGACGCACAGGTTGAGACTGACTTTCCTAACTCTTTTTTTTACAAGGACTTGCTGCGACTTCTAGATGAGTTTTATATGTGAATTGAATGAAGGGAAGTTGGCTATTATATGAGGTGGTATTAGGTTTTGAATTAGAAACCTGAGTAAAAACTTATTTAGACTGACCGTGGACGCGTAAGAAAGGTAAATGCGAACAACTGCAACGATATGGAAAGAATCTTCATGAAATGAAAGAACCGTGACCAACAGTGTTTTCACTCAAGGGATCTGTGGCTGACTGGTTTCCCTTACAGCTCTAACTTCCCCATTATAACAAACTTTCTTATGCTAGATAGTCGGCTTGGCTGCTACTGCTTCCCGTATTAACCTTCCATGGGTATGAAATAAAATAAAGTACAACTAAAAGTAGGAGCAGTAAATAATACACAGCCTAGGGTTTATCCTGCCTTTTCTCTCAAGTTCATACAGACAGATTTCATATGGGATTTCAGTTGAATGTATGAAATAGTAGGGCTGCTAAGAGTTTCAAATATATATTATTATAAAGCTCGTAGATGATATCGGTAAGAAGGAAACATATGCGTATGGACAAAATGTGTTCTGAATGAAGCGGTATCGAGTCCGAATAACTTATAGAAGAGGGTAACTCGTAGCGCGTGGCCGTTGATGAAGAAAAAAAAGTGAAACATCTGCCTCTGCCATCCACCCCTGGAAACCAGCTTTCATGCTTTTTCAAAACCGAGTGCACTTTTATAGTATATAAATTATATAAATGTGAAACATATCTGCAGATGTTGGAGCTAATTCATATTATTTTAGCCATTCTAAAATTCATAGAAAGGTGATGGAAGTAAGTACGTGAGTAAAGTTTCTCTAGAAGACTAAGTACCCTCTCTGCCTGGCGGCTGCTTTTTTCAGTTATTCAACGAACAATTAGAAAAAGTGGCACGCTTATGAGAATTTCGTAGACTCCTGAAGGAAAAATCCTGTCCAACACACACATCTTTGTTAGATTATGTTTCATTTTAATTGTAGAAGTTTTCATTAGTTAAATATATGAATCCATCTCTTCTCATGTCTGGTAGATAAGTCCACTAAAATTGGTGTGAAGCAGGAGATTATGAGAACGGACCGGAGGAACAATTAAGTAATGTAATTCATGTTTGGGGAATTAAATTTAAATGATTGAGAAACTTTAAATGTATTATTAATGATGACTATCACACTAATACAACAGAAAATGTGGATAAATGGCAGGATTCAGTTTCAGTACGTACTGAAAATCAATTCATCGCAAATCCAACCTCTTCTCGTAAATACCTATATTCTTATAAAGTTTTAACAGTACTAGTGCAGTTTGGATTTGAAGTAGATAGATAAAATAGTATTGCATAAATGAACTCTATGAAACGGCACAATTTAGTACTACTCCACAGACTCCAAAAACCTCTGAATGAATCCCTCTCTCATTCTAATCCTTGTCTGTTTCTCTCCTTTCAAATTGCAGTTACCTTTACCTATGGTTTTGTTAAATGATATCCATCAACAAATAGGCAAATAAGAAACGGAAAGCCCAACCCGAACTCCTGGCCTGAGGACAAAGGGTCTTTCTCTTTGTTCACTGTGTACAGAGACCCTTCAGTTCAATCACCAGGTGCTCTTCATGGTAATGGCAGACTGTGGTTGGGTCAATATAAGTCTAGCGTACAACACAAGAAGGCCTTAAAAAGCATGGCACGTGGCTTCCGCTTACCTTGTCTATTTTCTTGATCATTTCTACACTCACTTGAATTTTGCATCTTGACAATCTTTTTATTTGTTAAGGCCTCTTTTAAAA
>JAQFZX010002681.1:0-17105 GCA_034682405.1 Hydroisotoma schaefferi | reverse complement strand
GATGATAAGCCTGGATCGGATGATAAGCCTGAAGAGATGATAAGCTGGCGGCGAGGATGAGGAAATCAACAGCAAAACAAGAGAAATGGACTTTTACACGAAGCTCTTTATTTAATTTTAGTCTCGGAGCTCTCTTAGGGAGATGTTACTCGCCCGAGTGACTCGTTGCGAATCCCCGGATTTGCCATTCGCCCACCAACTTATACCCAAAACCTCGTCGACATGACAACGCGCAGACTTTAGTCTCTCTAAACGCAACATCCCTACAACTGTCTTCTAGACCTTACTGGAGTAAGATCTCCAATATTTTGGGAAATGCAGATTCCGTAAAGTCTTTGAGATGTTGGGAAATGTATTACGCTGATCAGTTCAGCTGAAAAATCAGCGTTGGCCAACGCCACAGCTGCTTAGGACGAATTCATATTGCTCATTCATAAATATTTTTAAAGAATACGGCGACAGTAATTCTTGTAATATTTGGGTTAAAATATTCATAAAATATCACAATCAATTCTAAAAGCTGAGGCGTATTTTATTTATTTAAGTAACGTTTTTTACAGCGGGCTGCAAGAAGGATGTCTTGGCAGCGCCTGAAGTAAATTCTGGTTCGCTAACTTGTGTCAGGCGATTTAGCATTTTTGTAAAACAAACTCCGTGATTTTTATGACGGGACAGCTCCCACAATTATAGTTATTATTTAAACATTTGAAAAATGAGCTAACCTCGATCTCGACCCAAAACATAAAAAGTATCTGTAGAATTCAATATTTTATGCTTTGATTTTACTGAGTATGAACAATAAGCTATATGATATTATGCAAGAAATGTAAAACTACCTATGCCAATGCAAAATAAATAAAACACCATGAGATAGAGATAATAATGACCAACTTTATTTATTTTACTTTCTGCATTCTCCTTAACCAAAAACATTTTATTCCTCTCCGCTTATGATCAATCAAATACATACATACGCTTAGAAGTATTTTTATAATAAATACAAGCATTTCTAAATTTTATTTCTCTCGAGAGAAAGAGTCCTTCAAGGAAGGAACCCTAATACTAACTCTAAGGCTTAAATCCGTTTTTGTCTGTCAATGCAACATCTCCTTGAAAATATCCAACCCGCAGATATTGCATTTTATGACTTTCTCTATCTTATCGGGTGTTCTATCCAAATAGGACTCTCAAATCTTCCTTTATAATTAAACTGTTTGAGTAGAAATAGCATGGAAAAGATTTCTCAGGGTGAAATTAACTCTGGTCTGATGTAGTGACAAATTAAACATGGAAATATTGTAAGGATTTATCCCAACTATTTCAGACTATAAACAAGTTGACAAGGATGATTTCTCAACTCACTTCTATCCTAAAACATTCTTCCACACTTGTCACATTTTATGTGCCTCTCGCGTGTATGCTTTCTAGTAATATGTTGTAACAATGACTTTCTTGTGGTAGTTTTGGTATTGCATAAAGGACACTGAATCCGATAACCCTCATGGATCGCTTGAATATGACGTTGTACTTATCGATTATCGTAGGAAGCAAATCTGCAAGGCATTATCTTCCTTTTTTTATCTTTAACATTTAAATGGCACTTGTAATGTCTCTCGAGTCTCTCCTTTGTGTGAGTGGCCAAATGATCATGACATCCTTTCAACGTGGAGAATTCTCGTGAACAAAAATAGCAGGAACAACCCTCGGGTTTATGTACACTCATTCTATGGTATTTAAGGCCACCTTTGGTACGATATCGACTATCGCAAATTGTACACGGAAATGGCTTAATTAAAGAATGCCCCGACTGTAGATGGTATTTAAGTAAGGTTGCAGTCGCGAACATTTTACTGCATTTATCGCAATTATAATCCTTCACCCCAAAGTGAACAACTTGAATATGACTTTGCAAAATTCTAAGGAATTTAAATGTGGCTGGACACGTAGAACATTCAAATGGTCGACGGGTGGAGTGCTTCGTAGCCATATGATATTTTAATTGATAATTAAAGTGCAGTTTGAAGCCACAAATTGTACATTCATATGGCCGTTCTATGCAATGTTCACGAAGAACATGTTGTTGCAATTTACTTTTGTTAGCAAAAACTGCGAAACACTTTCTACATTTTTTATCAGCCACACCTATCAACTTCTCCTTAGTGTGAAGGCGTAAATGGTCATATAGTCCGCTGATTTCTGAATAAACGTTTGGACAAAAGTAACAAGCCCGTTTTTGTCTATCCTCCTTGTGAATCTTTAAATGGTTTTTGTAACCTCCACGAGTAAAAAAACCTTTTTTACAAATTTCACAAGCAAACTTCCTGGCTCTGTTTTTTCCATGAATTCTTGAATGGTTCTTCAATCTGAGGCTCGTAACAGTTTTGAAGTTGCATTCGTCACACTCGAACGCATCCACGCCATGAACAGTTTTAACATGAGTTTTAAGACAGTATTTGTCTCTAAATAATTTAGGACATTGGAGGCACTTGACCCTTTCTGGTGTAGAGTGACATCTCCTCATATGACGTCTCATTTCTGATGAGCTGGCAAATGTCAATAAACATTCCATACAGTTTGCTGGTCGTTTTTGGCTATGCATTTTCGTAATGTGGGCAAACAATGTCTTTCGTGTCGTGGCATTGTAATTACATAAAGAACACTGAAGCTGAAGATAATTTAGGGGTTTTTTAGTGTAAGATGTAAAACCACATGGCTTCCCTTCAATATCTAAAGGACATTTTAAGTGTTTCTCCTTCGTATGAATGAAAGAGTGAAGTTCATGTTCACTAAACCTGGCGAATCGTCGTGAACAAAAATAACACTGATAAGCCTTGGGTTTGTGCTTCACCTGGATGTGATTGTTAAGGCCACTTTTGCTACCATATCGGCTACCGCAAATTGTGCACGGAAAAGGTTTGATGAGAACATGAAAGGATTGTACATGGATCTTTAGCTGTGTTGCAGTTGGGAACATTTTAGGACACTCGCCACAAGTATACTCTTTCAGCCCAAAATGAACAACTTTTACATGCCTCCTTAAATTTGAAGGCTCTGTGAAGGTGTTTGGGCATTTGGAACATTGGAACGGTCGAGGGTTGGAATGCTTAACCAGATGAAGTTTTAGTTGACTTTTAAATTCAGCTTTGAAACCGCAAATGTTACATTCATGCCAGCCGAGGCAGTCCATGCTCACGGCGGATATGGCTTCGCAATTTACTGCTATTGTCACAAATTTCTGAACACTGTTTACATTTTTTCTCTGCCTCACCCACCAACATCTCCTTCGTGTGAAGTTTCAAATGTCGATTGAGTATTTTTGTGGATGTGTAAACTTTTTTACAAAAGTAGCAGGCAAATTGTTTTCTATTCTTCGAATCCATCCGTAACTCCCCGTTTACATCCTTGGTAAAGAAACCCATTTTACAAACGAACTTCCTCCGTAGCTGTATTTATCACACTTGTATTTTGTCAAGTCATGGACATTAATTACATGACTAGTTTAAGCTAGTAAAGGTTATTAAACATTTTGTACATTTATCCAATCTTTCTTGGGTATGCGTTGATCGAATGTAAAGAACTAAATTTGAATAACCCTTTTAACGCAGCCACAAACGTAATAAAAGTACGACTATTTTGAGTGTGAAGTTGAGTGAATATTAAATATAATTATCTGAACAGGAGTTTCTAGCAGAAATATTACTGCCAGCACTTGATTTCAATTTGAGTTCATGTTGTTTATAAACACTAAATGTTTATTTCTTTTTACTGAATGTTCGCGAGGGGAGACGGCCAATACTTTTATAAGGAATGATAGTGTTCTCTTTACTCTTCCAGCTAGAATCTTTAGCATACTGAAGAGGATTCTTATTTATTCTTGGACTGATTGAGTTGGAGGGAAAAGTTCGTTCCAACTTATAGCTAGAATGGAACGAGGATAACCTTGACTAAGAAAGATCAAGATGCTCCTTATCCTCAAGTATGTAATACTGCACTGGCTAGGAATTAATATAAAGTAAGAGAACCCCAGTCACGTTGGTAAATAATATAAACGTCCAACCTCAGTCTTCTTATTATTTCATTCTTAATACAAAAAACTCGTTTACTTCTTTCTAACTCCGATTCCCTTAAAGGTGAAATATATAAGAAACCCTTCACCAATACCTGCCAGTTTTAGAAAGGTGCCGTGGATCTATGGGTTGTTTACTAATATTAGACAGTGGATTTCCATAAAATATTCTTGACAAATGCAATAAAAGTTCTGTAGAGTGGATAAGTAAAAAGTACACTTTTATTGTAATTGTTTCATTCTCTTAAATTAGTTTTCATCTTGCAAAATAATAACTGGTTTTTACACTGCTCCTATCATTTCCATACTACAGAGCTAGATTTCAGTACGGCTCAAAAACCGTTCACAGGCACTACTCCTATATACTTGTACTATTCTAGCCGTGCAGATTTAATATTCTGAGTCACTAGTCCCTCGATTTCCATATAATAAACTAGTCGGACTATCTATAGTTCTGCCGGCACGGGCTCTTAGTCCAACTAATAATGCACAATGGATGTAAATAATAATTGCAATTAGCGCTTTCCCTCAATCCAGAGTTCCTTCAATAAAAGTCGGATTTAATAAGCATTGGCATAAATTTATTCAGTCAACTCAACAACGGCCCAACCCTTTAAAAAGTGATAACACCTAAAGTCCAAAGTTAGACAAGCTACCAACATAAGTGGACAATAATTTCTATATTTAAACTGGATCGGCTTCCATCTAATCCAAATCATCATGACATGATATAATCTTTTTTCTTTATAATATTATTCTACCTGACCCTCTAATAATTTGAGTAAAGATCTTTAATCTGTTTTGAATAGTGCAAAGATACACTGGAAGACTTCCTGTCATAATAAAATGGGCGAATAAAATAAAAAGTAACAACCAACTATTTTTCTATTCTTTGACTGAATTCACGCAGATGTAGTTTTAAATAATAAAGAGTGAAGAAACCCTTGTTACAAATTTCACAAACAAACTTCCGCTCTCTGTTTTTATCGTGAATTTGGGAAGGTCTCCTCAATTTAACCTTCGTAACTGTTATAAAGTTGCTTAGATCCCACCCGTATTTACCCACCGAATGAACATATATAACATTAACATCATGTTGGAGATATGCTCAAGTCCGGAAGGATTTGTCAGACTACTGGAGACACTCCATCCTGTCTGAAGATGTAGAGTGATATCTCTGATCGTGAAAAGGGAGTTAATCGGTGGTGGTGGCAAGGGTCATGGAACATTTTGAACATTTCACACGTCGTTCTTGGGTATGCGTTGATCTCATGTGGCAACTGCACACAATTTATTATGGTAAAGCCATGATGACCAAGGATTGCTTCTCTTTGGGCTATCATTCGACGCATAGAGATCACTACTAAAATCATAATGAATAGTACAAATCCCATAGCCCAACCCTCCTGATTATCTATGAACGGGATCTGTAGCACTAACATTGCATCGGATATGCGAAGAAAGCCAGGGAAGTTGAGGTCAACTTGATTCCCTTCGAAGAACCTGGTAAATTGGTAGGATAAGAGGATGTCCACGAGGATGAGGAATTTGAAAATAGCTGGAATAGGAAGGCCCAGGGTGAGGGGGAGGAGTAGATAGAATCCTAGATGGATAAGGAAAGGGTGGTTATAAAGTAAAGAACGATGAATGTCACAACCAAGGCGTAGAGTTTGAGGATTAGGAGATGATCTGTCATCTTATGGGGATTTTTCCTCCTTTTGTTGTCAACTTTTTAGGGTGTTTGGAGTCCAGGTACATAAGATGGCTGAGGCCTGAGGCTGAGGATTGGAAACGTACTAACGAGTGCGAAGGCTGGACCTGGGTCAAGTGGTAATGTAAAGGTCAAGCGGAAGCTTTGGGACAAAGGACATGCATGATTTTGGTTTGGTAGTTCAATCTGCTAGATTACCAAAATAAATTATCATTCGTCTGTTGAAGAGTTTGGAACGTTCGGGTTTCTTGGAATAATTTTGACCTCCAATTTGTAAAAATACACCAACAACAGTTAAATAGAACTTTGATGGATTGGTCTACCCCTTTTTTATTCCTCCTTTCTTTAGCTTGGGTACGAAGAGCCATAAGGTTCCCTGTAGTTTTGGCTTTTGAAAATATATTTTAAAGTTAAAGAAATAGAAATTGTACACAAAAATAGAATAGCATTGTCATAGCTAAAGTTTAACATGCATAGTTCTTCACGAACTTTGGGTTATAAACCACCCCCAGTTATGACCTTCGATTTTCAACGGTTGGAAAGTTATGGCTTGGACAGACAGACGGACGGACGGAGGGACAGAACATGTGACCCATTGGGTATCCAAACCATTCAGATGATAGTATGAATCGCTGACAAGTCATGTGGCTTGCTAAATAATATATCCTTTTTTACAAGCCCACAAAAGTAATGGAAATGCACCATTTTGGCTGTGGAATTCAGTCAAGTATCCAGAATGTCTGTAGGGATCAAACTATTATAAGCAGCACTTGATTTAACTATCCCATCTCCCAGTTTTAACTTCAGTTCAAGTGGAGTAAATGTTTAAAATTTGTACAATATGATTGAGACGCAATTAAACAGCACAGTAGTTCACAAGGAGTGATACTGTATTCCTGTTCCGGCCAGAATTCTTCAGCAAACGAAACACGATCGAGTTTGAGGGAAAGGTTATTTTATTGCCGACTTACAGCTATTATGCAACGATTCCAAACTCCTTAGGAATGATAGAGATTAA
The DNA here is from genome assembly GCA_034682405.1 of Hydroisotoma schaefferi. Lineage (NCBI taxonomy): Eukaryota > Metazoa > Arthropoda > Collembola > Entomobryomorpha > Isotomidae > Hydroisotoma > Hydroisotoma schaefferi. Next base: position 10,310 of record JAQFZX010002681.1, on the reverse strand, counting down.
CATCTCAACTTTTGTGGATTTAATATAAATGAAACTAAAGTAAGAGAACCCAATGTCCAAGCAAGCTACTCTTTCTTAATACAAAAAGGCCCGTTTACTAACTTCATATACTCCAATTCCTTTAAAGATTTATTAGAAACCCGTTCATCCACACCAACCATGAAGTTCCCGAAGGGTGTGGCTGTAGTAGATATTTTATTACTACTATATAGGGATAAGATGTTTAAATACGTTTGAAGAGGTCATGGAGTAAATGTAGCCTCTATTTATTTAATCCCCAAAATTCATACCCTGTGCATAATAAAAAGGCATCCGCTTCAGTTACCCTAGAGGCCAGTAGACCTTCCATAAACCAAGTCCTCAGGCTTTGATCAGTAGGAAAAAGATACTTTGGCAACTTTAGCCCATGTCGTGGCAAAAACAGTTTTAACTTCTAGTAAAGGGGGGTGGGGTTCTGTGGCAAAGTCAGTTATAATTGTGGAGCTTCTTGTCTGTGGCAAACTTAGTTTGTAAAGTGGCTGCATAAATATAACCCATTTAGAATAGGAGCAGACGATAGGGTAGACTGGACGAGGATATCAAACAGGAAATAAAATAAAACAATATAAGTAAATAAGCTTTATTTATTTTATTTCTGTCGGCTGATGATCAAGTCAGAATACAACCACTCCCTTCAAAATATTATAATAAATAAAAGTATTCCACAGTTTAATTCTCTCGACAGAAGAATCATCCAAGGAAGGGATCCAAATTACTAATTATTTTTAATCTCCCTTCCACACGGCAGATATTGCATATTTTTACTTATTTTAGTTCCCTACGGACATGCAATTCCAACCTCCGCTTGTAATTTAAGTGGCTCTAGCAGAAATAGCATCGGAAGTATTGTTCAGAATGATATTCTTTCTGTAAATCCTCAACCTCTGCTCATTTGGAAAAGTCACTCGGGTTGAGCGAAACATCAACCAAGGTAATATTGTTAGCGTTTGTCCCAACTATTTCAAATTAAATAAGTCTACACTTATGATTTCTCAACTTCTTTTTATCGACAAACCTTCTTCCACACTTGTCACATTTTATGTGTCTCTCTCGTGTATGAATTCTGGTTAAATGTCTAAACAATACTTCTCTGTAGGGGGTTTTGTAACTGCAGAAAGGACACGAAATCCCATTACTCTCATGCACCCATTGAATATGACATTTTAACTCTCGGTTTTTGGAGGAAGCATAACTGCAAGGCATTACCTTCCCTTTTTTGTCAACATTTAAATGGCATTTGAAAGGTCTCTCATTTGTGTGAATGGCCAAATGATCATGACAACTTTGGGACGTAGAGAATCTTCTGGAGCAAAAATAGCAGGAATAACCCTTGGGTTTGTGTTTGCTATTTATGTGTCGTTCAAGACCGCTTTTGGTAGGATATCGAGTATCGCAAATTGTACAGGGAAACGGTTTAATCAAAGAATGCACCGACCGTACATGGCATTTAAGTTTGGTTGTAGTCGCGAACATTTTACTGCATTTATTGCAGTTATAATCCTTCACCCCAAAGTGAACAACTTTAATGTGATTTTGTAGAGTTTTAAGCAAGTTAAAGGTGGCTGGACAGATGGAACACTCAAATGGTCGAAGGATGGAGTGTTTACTAGCCATGTGTCTTTTTAATTGACAATTATAATCCATTTTTAAACCACAAATTGTACATTCATACATTTTTAACCAATGTTCACGAAGAACATGTTGGTGTAATTTACTTTTGTTGGCACAAACTACTGAACACTTTTTACATTTTTTCTCAGCCCCACCCACCAACTTCTCTTTAGTGTGGAATCTTAAATGGCCGTAGAATCCACTCAAGTTTTTGTAAACGTTTGGACAAAAGTAACAAACCCATTTTTTTCTATCCTTCTTGTGGATCTCTAAATGGTTTCTGTAACCTCCATGAGTATAGAACCCTTTTTTGCAGATTTCACAGACAAACTTCCTCTCTCTGTATGAGTTCTTAAGTGCAGCCGTAATCCTATATTCGTACCCGTTTTGAAGTTACATTTATCACACTCGAATGTTTGCACCCCATGAACATTTATAAGATGGAGTCGGAGGTTGGCTTTTGTTTTGAACGACTTAAGACATTGGAGACACTTGACCCTTTCTGATGTAGAGTAACATTTCCTCATATGACTTCTCATTTCTTCTGAGCTGGCAAAGGTCAATAAACATTCTGTACATTTTTCTGGCCGTTCTTGGCTATGTATTTTGGTAATATGGGAATACAATGTCTTTCTTGAGGTGGCCTTGTAACTGCATAAAGAACACTGAAACAGATGACCCTCGTGCACAACCCGCACGTGATAAAGTAGTTGTTGTTTAATATAAGATGTAAAACCACAGGGCTTCCCTTCAATATTTAAATTACACTTCAAGTATCTCTCCTTCGTGTGAATGAAAGAGTGCATTTGATGTTCACTAAACCTGGCAAATCGTCGTGAACAAAAATAACACTGATAACCCTTGGGTTTGTGCTTCGACTGGATGTGAGCGTTAAGGCTGAGTTTGCTACCATATCGGCTACCGCAAATGGTGCATGGAAACGGCTTAATCAGAACATGTTTCGATTGTACATGGCGTTTTAGGTTAGCTGAAGTTGGGAACATTTTAGGACACTCCTCACAAGTATACTCTTTCAGCCCAAAATGAACAACTTTTACATGTGTCCTTAAAGTTGCAGATGCTGTGAAGGTGTCTGGGCATTTGGAACATTGGAAGGGTCGAGGGTTGGAATGTTTAGCCAGATGCAGTTTTAGTTCACTTTTAAATTCAGCTTTGAAACTGCAAATGTTGCATTCATGTGGCCGTGGCAGTCCGTGTACACGACGGATGTGTTTCCGCAATTCATTTTTATTAGCACAAACGTCTGAACATTGTTTACATTTTTTCTGTACCTCAGACGCCAACTTTTCCTTCGTGTGAAGTTTCAAATGCAAATAGAGGCTCGTAAGCCGGTAAACCTTCCTACAAAAGTAGCAGGCAGCTTGTTTCCTATTCTTCGAATGAATCCGTAAATGAATATTTAAAGCAGGCTTGGCTAAGAACCCCATTTTACAAACTTTACATACGAACTTTCTCTCACGATTGTACTTTGTCAAGTCATAGGCATTAATTAGATGACTTTCGAGGTGTCTTTTAGTTCATTGGAGACACTGCACTGCTTGGACCTTATCCGATACAGAATGATGTCTTTGTTTATGACAACAGAGAACACTGCAGCTATCAAAGGTTGTTAAACATTTTGTACATTTATCCGGTATTTCTTGGATATGAATTGATGGCATATCGTCTGCTAAATCGGGCATAGCCGTTTTAACGCAGCCACAAATGTAACAAACTACGGCTAGTTTGAGTGCAGACTTGGGTGAACAATATAGGTATTATCTGAACAGGGATTTCTAGCAGAAATATTATACACAGGACTTTATTTAATTACCCAAGGTCCCAGTTTCAATTCGAGTTCTATCTAGTTGTTAATAAACAGTACAAATGTTTATTTTTTTACAGAATAACGAAGACACAAGACAGACATCGAATAATTTAAGAAGGAATGATAATGTTATTTCTGTTGTTCGAGCTAGAATCTTTGATATACTGAAGAGGATTCTTATTTATTCTTGGACTGATTGAGTTGGAGGGAAAGGTTCCTTCCAACTTGTAGTTAGAATAGAATGGAACGAAGATAACCTTGACTAAGGAAGATCAAGATGCTCCTTATCCTCTATAAGTATGTAATACTGCACGGGCTAGGAATTAATATAACAAACTCATAAGTAAGACAACCCCAGTCACGTTGGTAAATAATATAAACGTCCAACCTCAGTCTTCTTATTCTTAATATAAAAAAACTCGTTTACTTCTAACTCCGATTCCCTTAAAGGTAAAATATATAAGAAACCCTTCACCAATACCTGCCACCCAGTTTTAGAAAGGTGCCGTGGAGAATCTGTGGATAGTTTACTAATATTAGACAGTGGATTTCTATAAAATATTCTTGACAAATGCAATGAAAGTCCTATAGATTGGATAAAGATTGGATTAGTAAAAAGTACACTTTTATTTTAATTGTTTCACTCTCTTAAATATGTTTTCGTTTTTTGGCAGAATAATAACTCGTTTTTTACACTTCTCCTATCATTTGTCTACTACAGAGCTAGATTTCAGTACGGCTCATCCTTTTCTCCGATTGTGTTTATCCAAACTTCAGTAGGTTATCAATCGGTCGACACTTCTTATAATTTCTCAACTCTTCACTTTCATAAAACCGATGTCCACATTTGTCACATTTTACTGTAATCTCTCGAGTAATCGTTCTAGTAATATGAGAAAACAACACATATTTTTAGGTGAATTTGTGAATTCTTTAGCATTAACGTAATTAAAAGTCCACGAACTGCCCAGTTTCTCATCAAAGGGATACACGTCAGAAACCCAAACCGAAGGATATGGATAACATACCCAAATGTGTGCAGTAGCAAACACAACTTCCGGTTAGTTCAACTATGGAATAGTGACTAGGATTTAATGCAACTACCACATAAGTAAGAGACTATTAGTCCCTTGGTTTAAGTTTTATATTTAAACTGGATCGGCTTTCAATCCGAATGGAAACATAATATAGTATTCTTTATACTATTTTTGTACCTGACTGACCCTCTAATAATTTTAGTAAAGATCTTTAACCTGTTTTGAATAGAGGATACATTCGAAGACTTCCTGTCATAATAAGACGGGTGAATAAAATAAAAATAAAACACGGGGAATAAATAACGACCATTTCATCCCCCTATATTCCCATAAAACCCAAAATCATTTTATTTATCTCCGCCTATGATCCATTCACAATAAAGTATTCCAAATTGTGTGTAGCTCAAATATAATTATCCTACAAAGGATCCTCTAACATAGAAATGATAATAATCCTCCGATACCAGATCTTTGTTTCTTCCAATATTTCTATCAATTCTATGTGTGTTGACATAAGGATATCTCAGTTAGAAAGTAATCGCAGCAAACATTGCATCCGTGTACTTTCTCCATTGGGTGCTTCATCCGGACATGACCCTCAAATCTCCACTTATAATTACACGGTTTTGAGCAGAAATAGCATCAGAAGGATATTTCATGATGACTTTCTTCCTTAAGAATGAATCCTCAGCCTCTGTTCCGTTGGAAAGGCCACTCGGGTTGTACGACAAATCAAGCATGGATATCCCAGTGGTGTTTGTATTTGGCCGAATCAGCTAATAGCAGAATTTGATTCATGATAAATTATAATAACTATGACAACGATACTCCCGACAAAATTTGTCATCAAAATCAACACTTTTTTCAACGCATCGATGCCCTATTCAACAGCCCTTAAACCTTGAATAAGAATATCGTCCCTGTTCGCGTGATAAATTCTTAAAATGAAGATAAGTACTAAATTCCCATTTCTCCTGATCGTAATCCTTCAATTGAAGCAGTGCACGGTTGATGGAGAGTCTTCGGATTCGTTAAATGCGGCTCGAGTAGCTGCTCTAAAGCGCCACAATGAACTTCGATCTCAACATGGAGCTCCAGGTCTAATTTTGAATTCTACGGTACAATACAATTCCAATAAACTAAACTAAAGATTTCTATAGCTAAATGTACATTATTACGACATGCATAATCCCAATTTCAGTTGAACGACGACGCTCAAACGTGGGCAGAGACGATGCTTAAAACAGGAAACTTCGGTCACGGGGGCAATAACGGAGCCGGGCAGAATATCTACGCTTCAGGAGGGAAACTAAATGATCTGACAAAAGAAGCTGTAACCGCCACGAATCTTTTTTACCACGAGATCTGTGACTACAAATGGAATGTCGACGAAGATAAAAACAACTTTCTAAAAGTGGGACATTTCACTCAGGTTGTATGGGAAAGTTCAACACAGTTGGGGGTCGGTATCGCATCTGGTAATAAGGGATACATTGCGATGCACTACTCACCTCCAGGAAACTATGGAGGTCAGTATAAAAAAAATGTGAAGCCAGCCTTGAATCCGGAACAGGTTGGGAAAGATGAGAAGTGCCCCGTAGGTGCAGCTAACACCGTTGCTGAAACTTCATTTAAAGTCCTCCTACTTGCTTTGGTGATTATGCAATACCTTCTTGGCTCAAATGGATATTTCTAAGTGCTCGGAAGTTGTGAAAGATGAGAATGGATTCCGGAATAAATCAATAGGAAGGATTTAGAAGGAAATACCAATAATTGATTTTCACTGTTCTTGGAATGTACTGAATTTTCGAAAAATGCACATGAAATAATTTACTGTCCGGAGATTATAAAATGAAAGGAGAATATTGTAACGTGGTCTCGGTCTGATTGCAAAAAGACATTGTAAATAAATCTATGATTTAACTGTCAAATATTATTATGATCCCTACTTTAGTTTATTATTTAGTATTTTGAATTACTGTCAACTGTGGATTTATTGTGTGTAGTTATTAATTATTATCTGGCATTCTTTTGTTGAAACATCATGTCGTTAAATTAATAATCGGGTTCCGTCTGAGGGAATTATAACTACAAGCTGTATTAATTTTAATACAGAAAATCCTATTATTTTTGTAGCTCAGTCAGCAGCATTCAATCATTATAAATTATAATAGCTTTAGAAGGATGAAGTGGGGGTGTAATACAAGCATTGCAAGCGATAGAGTTTTTTTCTGGTATGCCATGATTCCCTATCCCGTCCATCTTTAACCTTACTGAATGGCTATTTATTCTTATCCATCCATAAATCAAGCTCTCTACCAGATCACGTTTCTGCTTATCATTATCTCTCAATGGAACCTGTTCACTGTCGACGCAAATGATTAAATTCTCTTCATACAGCTCACGAGACTTTACTACAGCGAGAGCGACACAATAAATATCGGGCCCAACGTGGAGGAGCCCCTAAACGGGATAGCTGTGATGCAGCTGTGCATGGGACGAATGGTTTTTACAAAGAGTATGTGACTCCGACTCGAACTACAATTGTGGGAAAGAATTTGGACTTCATACTCAGCTTGTGTGGAAAAGTTCAAGACGGGTTGGGATTTAGGAATCGGATTAGCTTTTGGAAACGGTAGTTACTACTTCACAAGGCACACTACAACCCATCGGGAAACTTTGATGGGGAGTACAAAAAAATGTGAAGCCTGCCTTGAACAGGTTCGGAAAGATTTGAATTGTACCTTATTGGTATTTGTGAAGGGTGATTGCAACCGTCGTTCCATAGAGCTCCCACAAAGGGTTTTTAATTCGTATGCAGTACTCCCACTTGTTTTGGTGACTATGCAATGCCTTGGCTTATCTTGCTAACTGCTCGGAAGTTGTGGAATGTAAAAGGCTGCTGGAGTAAATTTAAGGGGCTTAGAAAATACATGCATACATTTTTAAATGGAAACTCTACCGTTTCGTACGAAATGGGGGAATAAATCAAAGGTTTCAGTATCAGTTTTGTGTTTGCTAGCTATTAAGATTTACTACCTTCATTCTCAGCTCATGCATCTTACTTAAAATCCATTCATTTATAACTAAAACTCATCAAACATTTTGTCACTTCCTGTAAAAAGTAAAGAAAGAAGAGACACTCAGTCCCGTTCCGCCGTGGGAGCTTTTTGAGGCTTACTTTCTTTCCGGAAAACCCTGAATAGTTCACCATACCTTTTTCATAACTTTATTCATGTCAAGATTTGTCAACTAAAATAACTTTGACAACATAAAAGTCCTTGCGTACTCAGAGTCGTCGGTATATTGCCGATAGTAAGTAACCCACACCACTAACCATTTAGTATTGGTACACTTCAACCGAGGAGCATTACTTTTGGCGAGAGAAGCCGGTGCGGTCTGGCACTCCACATCGAACTTCGGGCGAGGCTCGGATGACCCCCCCCCCCCTACCTTACCTTGAATCCAGTGGTATAATAAAACAAATTCTAAAAAAAATCAAGTCAGAAGGAATTCTGCGACTTAGATGGTACCGTTTCCCATTTAAATAAACCTTATGCCCTTGTCCATGGTCTTGCAATCCTTTCATAAGTTGACACAGCCTATACCTTAAACCAATCTTTGCATATACCGTATTTCCCGAAATGATGCACCTGGGGAATTATTGTTTCGAACCCCGATTTATGACGGATAGGTATACTGTATATAATGTAATGTATGTAGTGTAATGTAAGTGTAGTGTTAGTGTATAGTAATGGTATGTATGTATGTATGATGATGATGGGGTGGCACTAGGAGGAGTGCTGAGGATGTGGCTACTCTAAGTAGCTGCAGCCACAGCACATCTCCCCAGTTGCTGTCGAGATGTCTTCGAGTAATAAAGTACTATTGTTATTGCTGTATCCCGTGTGTCGTCTCATTCCTTCCGCATACGCATCCCCACATGAAAGGTCACAGGTCAGGTCAAGGGACTGGAATCTAGGAGAGGGTACAGGGTAGGCCGGTAATGTAGGGTACTCTTTATTTATATTGGGGGACTTGTTTTTGGAGACTTGATTTTTGTGATTTTTTTGTGAAAAGGGGAGGATATTTTTTTTAGAAAAGAGTTGAAATTCTAAGGGAAATTTTAATTGAAATTGCTAAAAAGGTTGAATATACATTAATCCATGTTTTATTTATAAATTAAGGGGTAAAATAAGGTAGTTATTTTTAAGAAAAAGCCCCAAAATCCAGTGGAAACAAGGGAGCCGCCATCTTGGATTCCCACCAAGACACGCCGGACAACCCTGGTAACCATAGCAACCAACTGGATATCCACACCGGAGAGATTCTAAATCCCCTGAACTCAACGTGGATCATCATAATCCTGGAGAAAATCATCATTAATCTCGGAAAAAGGTTCGATTAGTTCCGTATTTTTAAGAGAGAGAAATAAAAGTTAATTTTATGAAAACTATCGAGTTCAGAGTTGAGATTAGATCAGATAGGTTAGATTAGACTAGATTAGATTAGATTAGGATCATTAGATTAGATTAGATTAGGTTAGTAGATCGGCTAGTCAAAATTTGCATCAGAATTCATATAATAGCCAGCAGCAGAGCCAGAATCAGAATCAGTAGCATAATAATTATAATGCTCAGAATAATAAAGAATGAGGAGGCAATTAAAACTCCTATAGTTACAGAAATAGATTACTAGGTACCAATTGCTAGTTACAATTAAAGAAAGCACAGAGATTAAGTTGGTTATAAGATTCAGCATTTAAGTGGTAAACAGAAAAATAATAGCGTTTAACGGCAGGTTTAGAAATTGTAAATAGACATAATTAAGTAATTGTAGAGATGAACGTGAAATAAAATTAGCATTCATAAATAAAAAGGAAGATTCAAGCATTAATACCTAACTTTAGACACTGAAAAATTTTCATCATCACTAAGGGCAGTGAAGAAATCTGGGCGAAAGATAAATTATAGTTTAAGACAAAAAATAGAAGGTTTACAAATAGCAGAATAACTCAGTGCACAAGAGCAACGAACTTAAGCATTCAAAGTGATTTGAAATAAATAAGAAATTCAATCTTGTTATAGATAAACTAGTTTAAGCCTTCATGATATGCCAATATATCAAAGTCAAGCATAGAAAAATTGTGATATCTAAAATACTAGAAAAAATACATTGTTTTATGAATTAGGAATGCATTAATGCAAACGCCAAGCTTATACTAATGACGAAGGAGAGAACTCGTGAGTACTAAGGTCTCATGTCTCCAGAGTTACTAAGGATATGAATTAACAACTTATGCAACAACAAATGCACACACATAGATATTCAGATTCAGCCTATTTTAATTTTAACAAAAGCACCAAGCTCAAGCAATATAGCAAAAATAAACCAGAATATATTAAAAATAAAACCTCTTACCAAATTCACTTACAAACACGAAATTCTGATGCACCAGAAGACCATAAATGTTAAGTTATTTCCAATAGAAAATACTACTGTGGAATAGATTAAAAGAATAGCGTTTGAGAAGATAAGAATGAAAAATCAAAGTATTATGAAATAACAGTTTATGATAATGTAATTACTTCTATAAGATTACTTGAAACAAATAAAGATTAAATAGTAATAGCTGCACAAGGTATAACGTTATGAGAGAAAGTTAAGGTTCTAATGGACTTTAGGCTAGATGCTAAAAGAGATGAAGGTAGCAAGGAATTGGGTAATGCTACAAGTTAGATTACATAGTTCGGGTAATGCTACAAGTTAGATTACATAGTTCGGGTAATGCTACA
>JAQFZX010002680.1:0-17144 GCA_034682405.1 Hydroisotoma schaefferi | reverse complement strand
TTAAAAGGATGCTCAGTTTTACATCGGCTGAGGCTGAAGCATTCTTTACTTAAACTGGATAAAGGATGAATTATTAAGGTTTTGTGTCAAATTCATTTTTTATTCCTTTTGGATGAATTATGATTTTCTGGGCGGATTTAAATTTATGATTACCCGATAACTGATTGCACAATTTCAAACAAATTAAATTACAATTTGTAGACGATTTTCTCCTAACATTTTCCTTAATTTTTCTAAACCGATCATTCTTTAATTTATTAGCTATCCTATAGGTCAACCAATTTCACCTTTTCTAGTTAATATCAAGTTTTTTAAAGTAGAGAAATAAAATTAAATAAAATTTTAAGACAGAAGCGACCCGGATAATTATTTGTTTTAAAGAAAGAAAGTTTTTGGGTTCTGTTCTATGAATTACAATTAACTTGTTTGAAATTGTACAATCAGTTTATTTGGTCTTCATAGTTTAATCCGGCTAGAAAATATAAAAAACCAGTGTATAATTTATATGAAATTTAATACCAAACATTTATAATTCTAATTCATCGAGTTCAAGTATAAAAATTATCAATTTATGCATATACATTTGAGTTTTATTCCCCTCTAAATAACTCCCCCCTGCAAATGAGACCATTGAAAATGAACTCCCCCGGGGGGAATAATTTCTGGAAATACGGTACTCAATCTCTAAAAACTTACAAAGCAGCACTGCAAAGGCTACTTCCCAGAACCACTGAAAATTTCATCCATCACACTGCAATTTTTATAAAAGGTCCGCAAGCAAGAAGCGGATAGCTCTTTGAGTTGGCTGTAATGAAAGAGTTTAAAGTGTACCTTATAATGAAATTACATTCATCCGACCGCCTAAGCTTCATGGTAGAACTGGCTGGCTAGAAATGAAGATTACCATAGGCTACCATAACGTTGTACCTTCTGGTTTCCCGTGTGCTTATGTATCAGTCATAATGGAATAGAAATAGGATAGGCGGAACAGGATATGGAACTCTAGAGATGAAACATGGAAAAGAGAGGAAAATGTTGGCAAACTTAAGTCCTTAAACTGCAACGGTAGCAGTGCGAGGAACTATGCACCAACCAGCATCCGCGGTAAATGTGTAATGTAATGGATATGGGAAACGGAAATCAAAAGGCAAGGCAGAAAGCAATAATCGAATAACACCCATCAGTGGAAATTGGCTCTTCGGTTCAGTAATAATGAGTACCCATAACTTCAGAGTGGCTCCATTCAACTCAACCTGTCACCAAACCTCTTGTCTTCTTATTATTACCAACTACACTCTCTCATTGCGGTCACTGCAATAGTGCACTGTAAGCCCTACTCGTCAGCAGTAGCAATGATAGCCGTATTAGCAACATGTAGTCGGTAGGTGCAAAATAAAGTTGCGAAGAGAACGACTGAGGGTAGGTACTATCGTTACGACGTGGTTTGGTTTGATATAACTTGCTAGTGTTAGTTTCCTTCTGAATCTCACAAAGATCAAAGCCGTATGAAGTCTAACTATTATTATCGTCATCATCCCTACTATATTAGCTCTTCAGTAGAATGTTGTTGTGACATGTTTATGACTGGCATTTGGTGTTCTTCCGTATCTCTCCGCTCTAATATCACTTATCCAGAATATTGCTATAAAACTAAAAACTTTACCAAATTCAATAAAAGTCCATCATCATCAAATCATCATCATCATTCCAGTAACGAAACAACAGAGTACAACTAATAACCCCTTAACGAATCAATCAGGTCTACTCAACTCTTTTGCATACACACACACACAGGTTGTTTTCAGATGAGTATAAATAGTGGAAACACCACCGTTGTAGTGTGGCAAGGACATGAATGATTAGGAGAAATAAACCCCTGTTAAAGCTACTTCCGGTCTATAATTTACGAAACATGAAATATCCCTCTTGAATGTACATTTTGAAGTTCGTTTTACATTTTCCTTGTACATGTACAACAAACAAAAGAATGTCTACATCCAGCCGAAGTTCATGCTATACGATCTTTCGATTGATGGATTGATCTAATTACCAAAAACGCTCATTTTTATTTTCATTTCGACAAATCATTCCTTCTTAGCTCAATGGCAAAGAATTGGATTGCAATTTTCGGCCTATGATGTTCAAAGACAGATAAAGATTGCTTCAGCTGATTTGTAAGCTAGAATTTTTTATCCTTATTTAACTAGAGAGCTGGGAAGAGTAGGCGTAGTAAAAAAATGAAAACTTAATAAATGAGCAGAAAACTAGTAAGATCCAAGTAAGTAGCAGCAATAGAAAAAGTTCGAGAAGTCATATCATTATAAAGTTAGTCGGCTCGACTTCGGAAGAGGAATCAGAAATACACAGATGAAGCAACTTCTCGGTACGATCAGGCAATCCACTAGTTAACTATTTGTTCGAGAGAGTCAAATGCTTGGCTTTTCTCTCTAATCAAAATAAGATCAAAGAGAAAACTTCGTTGCAAACAGTAATTAATCAGTTAACCGTTTGAGCTTAACTTCGCAAGTGAAAGCAGCAACAGCTAAAGTTCAACTTTGAACAGAAAAGTAGGTGATTCGACCAACCGTATCGAACTGCTCATTCTTCTTCATTTTTCCCCAAGGAGAAGCCCTAGCTCCAGAGCAAAATAGTTAGCCAGAATCGAGCACATTTTTGTATTCACGTTTTACAAACTATACATGGTACCATTTTCGTTCGTCAACAGTTCTATTATAAATATTTTTACGACCTTCTAATTAAAATTTGTTCTCTGAAAGCGACACTAAAATTAGCACAGTGTAGTAGAGTTATTTGTGTTTTGGCAGATATCTAATTAAAAAAATGAAACAAGAAACAGATTAGTTCCAAATAGAGGTAGGAGAATTTTTTCAGTTTAAATGAACTAAAATAAATAGTTATCTTTTTAAAGAGCTTTCATTAAATAATAATTTAACCTTTTATTATTCCAAACAACAATCAATTGCATAGAGGTTAGAAATATATATCGTCTTATATTGTAGTTAGAAACAGTAAAAATTGAGTAAAATATCAGATTTGACCTATCCAAGCATCATAATCCGTATTTTTCATTGTTCTTTCCTATATGTAGCCAATAAGTAATAAATATGATTCCGTGAGAAAAAGCAACGAATTAAATTCTACCACAGTAGTCGACCAGACATAGACCTATCATTACATCGTACCTTTCTTGTATAACATCTAAAAATCTACTACTGATATATTGGACTGATTGCATGAGTAGAGTACGTTTTATGAGTCTGTCAAAGACTGGAGTCAGGCGAGCGAGCAGGGTCCTGGTTGTTCGATAATGTATTATTGCCGTATTATGTTATAACTCCATTTGCTTATTTGTCGTTAGAAGTAATAATGTCTGGAAGAGCTTAGGGACTCGCGAGTCTCTTTAGATCCAGCTCAAAAAGAAGAAATAGTAGATTAGATATTATATGTAATGTGCTTTCATTTCATGTAAAGATTGTTGCATATCGCCTCGCTTTCGCTATGAAAGGGAAAGGTACTCGATTCCTCTTTCTTCTTTCTGGCTAGATTTTCAACGAGTCACTTGATGGAAACTTAAGCTTGTGTATTTCTTGTCTGGATTCTTGCTAAAGATATTGATTGAATTCTCTTTATTCAAGTTGGAGAAGCCAAGGGAAATGCTCTCTGGTTGGTGCTTCCTTTCATATATTGAAGTAGGTAGGTAGTTTTGAGCAAACATGCCAAGAGCTGTCGTGTCTCGCCTAGTAAGTAATACATGTACCAGTGCAATACTAACTTTCCAACTCCCTCTCTATGTGTGTATGTGTACGTGTACGTTTGTAAACGTACTTAATGTACTCAAAACCAAACTGTGCTTCAGTAATAAAGTAAACGGCTTTATTTTATTCGTTCCATTACTCTTCGTGAATGACTCGTCGTGGGCTTCGGCTAGTGGACGTAATCAAACCTGGGCCATGACGATTTTCAGGATTATTAGCATCCTCGTCAGACTCAATACTTCTTTAGCTATCTCTCCATCACCAATTAAAAGCTTCGCATTCTATATACAGTACAACTACTATGGACACTCAATGAAATTTTGATCTTTATCGGTGAATCAACAACTCTACGCTTGGCTAGATGTAAATGACCATATAGTATGTACTTGTGCAGTGTAGTGCCGGATTATGGTATAATGAGCAAATGTTAATTCTTTTAGTGGTAGTATAATTACTTTTCGACTATATTAGAGTTGACTCAAAAGTTGGGAAATATTAGCAATTTTAAGGATATCAAGTGTTAAATGGTTTTAACTCATTATATTAATACTTGGCCATACGTACAGCAGGACATTGATCTTCTGCCAATATACGCTGAAGAACCCTAAAGCTACAGCTTCTTTTTACACGATACAGCTACAGGTTCTAGATTTGTGAGCAACATGTGCCAGAGTTAAAGTGGCTGCCTGGCTTGTTGCAAGAGTAATAAAATGTCAGATATTATTCATATTTTGCGTGTTAAGATTGGCATTAGAAGGGATGGAGAGGAGCCTAATTAGGTTTTAACTTCCATTCAAATCTTTTCTCTTGTTTTGTGACGATTTCTTGCAGATGAATGGCCTCACACCTTAACACGTACAGTTAGGAAAGGTAGAAGTTTATTTTTGATATTATCTGAACTGAATGTTGAAAGGAACAAGCAAAAAACAAAGTAAAGAGAAAGTTGTTCGTGACATCAAACCTAATTTAAAACCATTTTTATCCTTCTTTTATCATTTCTACAAAAACAACCAGTCTCCATTCAAATTTAGGCATAAGGACAGGTGGAAACTGTAAAAGTAGAGATGAAGACTGGTAAAGTTGTTGAAGAATTCTATTGTTGTCAAAAACTCTTTCAATAGCGAGAAATCATAAAACTAACTGGTAATACAAGCTAATATAACGTAAAACAACCCCTTTCCTCCAGTCGGGTCGTCAACAACGATGTATTGTGTTTCAGACCCCGTGGGAGATGCTTGGTTTATAAACGAGAAATAAAACGTCAGTTAGAGTCATTGCATACCACCTGTAAATTGAATAACTTCATTGCCCAAGAAAAGTATAACTACCGTTTAACCCTTGATAAATTAAATGTTTCTAACTTCTGTTCATTGCAAAGAGGCGAATCTATACTTAGTGACATTTCTAAGCCGGAAAAAGCTAGGTTGTTTACCTTAACAGACTAGTAAAAAAACGTTAGATTACATATCTTAGTCAATTACAAGATCAGACAGGAAGGATAAGGATGAGGTGGTGGGGTGGGTGGGATACTAATAAGTAATCGCTGTGGCTGCCACATTCTATCATAAAATACAAACATCTCATATATTCAAGCCTACTTAAACGGCCGTTGGTCCGTATCTTATCTTCAGTAAGACATCTAGCTAGACGCTTTAAATACTAGACTATGTTTTCCGTAAAGCTGAAGTAACCGCTATTCCTGGTTGCCTGTCAGTCCGTTTACTTTTGTAGATATTCAGTTTAAGTACTAAACAGAGAAAAACTTTAGCCATATTTTGGGATCGTAAAATGTGGAAGAGATGAAATCCAAGTGTATTCAGTAAGTAAGATTGGTAGAATAAGCAAAAAAAAGTAGGCAGAAGAGTTTGTGTTCCAAATTTAGGTGGATAACCGATTTCAATAAAACGATAAACGCATGCGTTTCCCTTATAGATATCCTCCAAACGTACGTCTCCCACTTTTGGTCCGATTTCCTGCATAAGTGTTGTGGATTCCTTGCTCCTGCTGCAACTTTCAGCCAAACCAACCACTCAGAAGATCTAACTCCTGCCCAAACTCAATAACCCAACCGAACCGTCTTCCTCCTTATCCTTAACAGTAGTGAATAGGCACAAGCTCTCGAGTAACTCCAGTTAGTTGTGCGAGCTGGAAGTAAGTCGAAGGGTGAGGACGACGGAACAAGATTTGACGGGAGCTTTTCGATCACTATCAACAGCAAGCAGTCCCTTGAAAGTGTAAAGAAGTCTCCAGGAGAGACAGAGACAGCCGGACTCATCCAGGGAGATGGAAACGCTGCTACGCCAAAAAACGAGCAGCACGGTACTTCCTGACTTCTCTTTTATGAATTAAAGTCGATCTATATGGTTAAAAGATTGGTAAGAAAGTAACGGTCGTCCACTTTAAAGAACTGTGCTGCTCTAACTGAGATTGGGATTGAGGGCTGTCATTTATCTACTAAGACGTTTGATGTCAAAGAGGTCACTGGGATGAAGGCGTGGTTGTTGGTTGGTTTCTATACTTCCCTAGTAAAGTAATAATCATAATAAGCCCAATGATCCAATCGAATATCTAAGCTACTTTTTGGGATAAAGCGGAAACTGTGGTGATGGATAGTTGGTGGGTTTGCTTCCAGCTCTTCCCTTTCCGTTTGGAAAGGCTTCTGAGCTACACATAAAGAGAGACCAGATCCAGAAAGAACTGCGTTTACCGAGTTTACCCATATCCTTCTATTTGGTGTATCTAAAATCTAGTGGAAATGGAGATGGATGGATGGGGATGGAGACACTGAGAATATTACACAGAAGCATTAACAACTTCTACACTATCCCACTCCGTTCTTGGATTGGATGCATCATAGAGAAAGAGAACATCGTCTATGAATTCAACACAACCAGGTTCCAGTTACAAGCAAAATTCCTAACATTCATCATCACAATCATATCATTGCATTCGTGTGATAGACTGACGACAAAATAAAATGTTCGTCTTTCTCGTCTACCATTTATGGCACTACCTGGTCTCGCAACCGTCCAATGAAGTATATAAACTGTAGCATTGTCAGTGGATTAAGTTCACTTATTATGGGAAGTTGGGCAAAGTGATACTGGGGACTTTCATTTTATTACATTACAAGTGTACAAATCAAGTTGCGTAACTATCTAGTATATTATAACTTGTCATCACTAAATCCTCTCATCAGTATTATGGGGCTGATCTAGAATTGAGGATTCGAGTTGGGATTTAGTTTTCATTGAAACAATCGCAATATTGAAGCTCCAGGATACACTTTTCCTCAGAAATGGAATGCAGGAGGACATGGAAAATTCTAGCAACTTGACTTTCTCTTCTCTGTCTCTAATACTGAAGTTTGGTAAGCTACTGTTTTAGTCTTGGTAAAGAATCCGTAGCATTTAGTTTTGCTAGTGGCACAACTTCTAATCTGAAGCAAGGTTCGTTTTCCTATAAGTAATTCTCTTATCTCTTATCTGTCAGAACAACGAGCTGATCTTGCATGTGTCCTATATATCAGCGTCAATTGCTAGAATGTTTAGCAAATCAAGGTAAGTTTTTATCTGATTCGTATGTTCTGTTTTATCTTAACTTTGTCTGTCTGAAGAAACGGATACAGAGGGATGCTTAGTCAAGTTGCGGTTTTGTAGTCGTATAAATGAAACAAAAAACAAGGAATTGGATGAGGTCGGAGGATTCAAGTAAGTATTTCCATACCCACCAGAAAGCTGGGAAGTCATGCTAGATGCTACTTAGTGAAAGTAGTAAGGTAGATAGGGAGTTTTAGGGTATTTGCTTAGGAGAAATCAGATACGGACAAAAGAGCATCGTCAAAATGAGTATCTAGGCAAATGAAGCATGAAGTTGTAGTTAGACTTTCTTTTACTTTCTTTTAGTAGGTGATTCCAGAAATTACTTATATAGCAGAGGGGGACGGTTACAGAAACAAATCTGAGAGCAGATCGTATCTGTTTTCTTTTCTTTATGTTCTTTTATATACCGTAATAAAAAGATAGGATGTAAGTAGTGGCAGTAGAGGGGTTAGTTGATAGTTGATGATAGTTGACTCTTCTAATGATATGCTTGAAGAGAGTTGGAGATTCTCAAAAACTGCTCTCTTTCGGCTCATCATGATTATATGCATTTACATTAGTTAGACTAGAGAGTTGAGTTGAGAAAATGATACTTTTCATCATTTCAGCTTGCGTAATCATTTGCCTGTCATATTAACAGGACCTTGTAGTCATTGAAGGAGCATAGTTGTCATCAACAAGACTGGGAATTGATGATTATAATTATTTTCTTTGAATTACACCCGATCTTCTTTCAACTTAACTGCTATACTGTACTGAAATCTTTAGATCTTTAGTTAGAAATAGTAAAAGTTGTACTTGAGCAGTTTTATGATAAGCTATGCCAATTTACTGTTGTGTGAAGATATTGCCTATTAGGCAATAGATAAAAGGGAAAACTAGTGCTAAAGGCACCTTTTGTAGTATATTAGGGTAATGGAAATCGTCCCCAATTGCAAGCAATTGTGTGCATTGATACATGAACATATGAAAGTTCATAGTCTACGTCAGATTTGTAGTTAGAATTGTAGAGCAGGAGAAAGAAACGGCACGGAAGAAAGCCTGTATTCCACTCTAATGCCTCATATTCATAACCTTCGCTTGCCGCCTACGGAGATCTTTCATATTTATTTTCTGGCTTTAGTGATGCAAAACTATACGGACTAAAACCCATCCGACATGTGCGATCCAAAACATATAATACTAAAAGATGACTAATGATCAATCGATAAGGATGTAGCCTTAAGCGGTTGAAATTTGAAATCTTAGACATATCTATGCGAGGCATAGACAATTATTATGATTTATGTAGCAGGCGAGGTGATGAGATTTTTCTGGATAGTTTGCTTTGTAGGGAAACTCTTTGTGCACGGATTATGTTTTTAGAAACGTTGATGATACGTTTACGTTGAGTTGTTAAAGGCTAAAGGTAATAATAATGTTTCAACAGTTGTACGGTAACAGGAGCAGCGGTACTACGAAAATGACATATGAGACCAAGTGTTGTAAAAGAGTAAATGTCTTTTTGTTGGAAAGTTTTAATAGAAAAGGGCTTGGAACATAAGTATTTTTAAGTGAAACGTTTCATATAAAAATATGAACTAAATCTGTACAGCTTGTTCACGTTTAGATTGCTGAAGAAAAGGAATGGGAGAAAAGAAAGTCAGTTGTTGTTTCACCTAACATTAAAAAGCAGGTCTTCTTGGGTGAAACACCAGCAGGGGTTCCTAGATAACGTTCGTAAAGCGAGGATGGTATGGTTCTTCATAAAGTCTAGTTCCTCTGCTTTATATTTAGTACAGCAGTTGTAGCAACATCAATAGCAGTACTTGCATTCGAACTTGGTAATTGTACGACGGAGACAAACGATCCAATTCAGTTCATGCAGTCTCCAACTGAGAATTCAGGAGGGTGAAATTGTTTTCAGTACAACCTGTATTATTATTATTGAAGCATTCGAGGGGCTTTGGTAGAAATAGGATTTAGTTCAGTGTCCTCTTGGGTAATTAAGGAATGTACCAATAGATGTAATTTAGGATCGTTGACGCAAATATTTAATTCCAACTTTGTTCTATATGTAATGCCTGGGTTTTAAATGAAATCATTGGTGAACTAAATTTCCACAGCCTGCTAGTTCAAAAATTTAATTTGATTGTCAGGTCTTTTGGATAAAATAATTATTAAACTCAATAAATCGATATTTAAGTGGCGATATAAAAGTGTAGAAATGCGTAGATTGATTATGGTAAATTTTTTAACGTAACCAATTACTGTTATATTAATAAACTTTATATTTTCCCCTTTTCTGATCGTTCTTGGCGTAGTTAAGAAAATTGAAAATCCTGCTACATTCGCTAGTCAGTAAATTCAGTACTCCAAAGATATGATAAGCCGTTGCGTAAACGCAAGTAACGACGGGATGAGCGACTCCGCTACACAATGTTGTGAACCCGTTGTGTTGTGAATTGTGAACAATTGAAGTGATATTTATTTTTACGTAGCGCTTTAAAATACCTTTGCAATGATACTATATTTAGGATACCTTTGACCACGCCTCCTGGAGGTCAGAAGGAGTTGTAAAATCAATCGTATTTCACTTGGGGCATCATTCCGTATCGTACTGATGTACTGTGGTAGACTAATTTTTAGTTTTCTAAATCAGCATAATTCAAACTGTGTTCGCAAATCTTCGATATTTTAATTTTTTTAAATAATAAAAAAGCTAGTAAGATCCAAGCAATGATGTTCCGTAACCAGAAAATAGCATCTTCCAAGTAAACCTGCATCCAGAAAAAGTATTGTTCATTGTAGTGGCATTACGAAGACACCAAAAACTTTGATCATCGTAATCATTTTCAAAGGGTAGATTACTACCCACCCTTTCTACAGCATATCCAAGACTATTCTAAAAGTTTTCCTTAACACAAACCCATAGAGACTTTCTCTTGCACCATTCGCCTAACCTCACTTCTTCAATAGCGAGTGATTGGAAACGCGTATGCCTCTTTGTTAAGTGTAATTGATTTTTTATGGATTCAAAGAAAGAAGCCACCCTTCGAAAGGAACATAATGGTAAAACACTGACAATAGTGAACACGGGAAGCTTGGACAAAGCTTTTGGTAAAACTTTGTATAACTTTATTTTAGTTACGGGCCCAATTAAAAGTTTTATCTTTTCTATCGAGATACTGAAATATTAACTAACAATAAAGAATTTTTAGAATAACCCTTTCCTCTTTTCCACACGGCTCCAACGGTCTTGGTTTTAATCTCCAATGAAATTATAAATACGGAAAAGTTTATTACACGATAGTAGCAGACTTTAGTATTTATTTAGTCTCACTATGTTTGTCTTCGTCGCACTACAGGATAGATAGTAGTACACGTCTACGAATGTAGTGATACGCCTAGGGTTTCATTAGCTAGTGTATAGTAATGAAAGGTAGGGGAAAGTGAACAGGTGGCTGAGTTTTCTCAAGAGTCCTATTAAATATTCACCTTAATATGGAGATATTCACTCCTCAAAGCAGCAGCAAATAGAAATGTTGATTTACTTATTGGTGGTGCGATTGAAGTAGAATTAATTGACCCGTCTGCTGATAACAGATTCATGTACCCAGAAATTTGAGATCATCTCCCTTGTGGATTATTTTGTTTTATTTTATTTTCTCTTCTGTTAATTAACAATCGGTTGACGGTTAGCATATTCCAAGTGACTTTAACTAGCCTACTGAAATATACCTATAGTGGTTTTCGTCTTTGTAAAAATGCATACAATTATATTTTAAGCAGAAAAAAATTAGCAGGCAAATATGCATTTGATAATGATACCGTTTATTGTCCGCTTCTTCGCTGGTCTGGTACTCGACTGACTTCGGCTTAGGCTTATGCCAAAAACTCAACCGCCCCCCCCCCTCCACTCAACTATTTCAAACTTGTAAGATAAGTGCTTATCCTCAAGACTATATGTCGGAGTTTTAAATATCCATTTACTTCTCCAATAAAAAATCACTCATAGTATTGATAA
The DNA here is from genome assembly GCA_034682405.1 of Hydroisotoma schaefferi. NCBI lineage: Eukaryota > Metazoa > Arthropoda > Collembola > Entomobryomorpha > Isotomidae > Hydroisotoma > Hydroisotoma schaefferi. Next base: position 5,760 of record JAQFZX010002680.1, on the reverse strand, counting down.
TTTTATAACCATTACTTACTTTTTGGATTTTTATAAGAATAAATAAACAAGTTAAATCAAACATAAAATGCTATGAATTTTAGTTATCTAATTTTTTAAGGCAAATTCTACTTTAATTCAATTGTAAACTAAACACCTAAAAACTTAATAAAGGAGCCAAACAATGTAATTGAATTAGAAAAGGCAAAAACCATAGTTTGACCACGGCAAAAGCAAAGTTGGCAGAAAGTAACTTCTGTCTCCGCCCTCCTTGCCAAACATATCGTGTTGAGGTATATTTATTTTTTAAATATTTTGCTCAAAGTCTGTCTGGAATAGCGCCGATAAGATCAATCTGACAAAAAGTATTGGATAGCTGGGTACCGCCCTCCTTCCCCCATGCAAAAGTAATGATGCTCGCCAAAAGACAAAGAATCCGTCAGTTACTTTTATGGTTGGTTGCATGATTAATATAAATCCCGTTTCGTAAACGAGGTCATAATAAGTTTTACTTTCGAAAAAGTTTTAGCTACTTGCCTTTGTGTCATATTATTTTATTAACTGATTTTCACAACATTAAATACATGGTCTTGTGTGTCTGTTTTTACACGAACATTTTGTTCGATCGATCCAATCTTTTTACGACTGTTTTTAGTTTTGTCACCTTCAGTCAATAATAATCACCACTAAAAAGTGTCGTTATATGCTGATAGTCGATAAGGGCATTGGGTTCCGTTGCATCTAAAAACTCTGTCGGACTCGGTGAGAAATTGTAAAGAAAGCTTAAATCAGCAGCCTTGTTACTGACTCAAGAGTGTAAACTAAGTTGATTATAATTCCCGTATTATAAAGAGTTAGCAATCCATAAAGAATAATTTTATTTCACCTCTACATCATCATCAATAATTGATGATGATTCTGTCTGACTGGCTGGCCTATCTTAAGCACCCATTTCCATTACTAGCCATATAGAAGCCCATCCTGCCAAGCCAAGAAGGTGCACATAGTACAGTAGTACGTATGTATGCAGCACTTGGGTTAACTCATCCACTAAAAGTTGAAGTGTTCCTTCACAGAAAATATTTTCTCCTAGGGAAAAGCCATATGGCAGGGGAAAGTTGAACATTAGTTCAGTTCTGTAGACGTAGTGAAAGAATCTACCTGCCTGGTTGAAGATAGAGTGGTCTTTTAAGGGTAAATTGGACTTGAGTGGATACACAGAATAGTCTAGTAGCTTTAGATTGTGGTGAAGTGTATTGTGTTAACACTAGAAAAGTATGTATATAAAGTAATTTCTATATGCTTCTAAAGGTAAGAAAATGTGTCTGTTCTATAAGCGCTGCTACTACTACAGTTTATAGTTTCCGCAGCACAGAGGTTATTTTTATATTCTGTTAGTCCAGGCAGCCAAGGCATAATTTAATGTAACCTGGCGTGCTTCCCTTACCACCAGACTCCCAATTCCTTCTTTCGAAGCACACAAGGAACCAACAAAACTAAGAATTCTTCAAGTGTGAAAAGGAACTTGGTAGAGAAAGGCAGGCAGACACACCTTATGAAATCCTCAACGAGCATGGAGAATGGGAGAAAGTTCATTGCGTTGTTATATCCCACAAAGATATGCATTTGCGGTGGGCTTAGTTCAAAACAGATTGGCTGAGATACTCCGAGTGAATTGGTATCTTTCTATCTCTATTTCTGACGGGCTAGACTTGTCATAATGTTAATAGGATTTAATAAATTATGTCTACTAATTCACAAAACGGACGTCGACATCGATTACCTACCTTTTTATTTCATTGTTCCGGCAAAGACTCTTTGTACGCAAATTAGTAAAAGTATTATTAGAAGTATTTAGTTAAATGAGCTGGAAACAAGTCTTGCTAAACGCTTATAATTGGAATTATTTTCAATTGGGGATACAAAGTTTATGTAGTTTCATCAGTTTCTGAATCATAGACTGTTGAACTTGTATTGATTGATTGACACAATGTTCAAGTTTATTGCGGTTTACATCAAGGATAAAGTAGATGTTTAAACATAAAGCATGATGTTGTAGTCATAGATGGACTATGTATACATGAACTGTAACAGAAATGTGGAGATTTACTGTTTACGGGTGTGGTGGAAGTGTTACTAAAGGCAACATTGCTCTATCTAAGTTACGCCATCCAGGCATCCATTGGCAATTGTGGTCGGAGCGCTTGGAAAGTGACTCTGACACTATGACACCATTCATAGCCAGCCGTTCCATTTGGAGGGAGCAAGATATTTATCAACGTTGAATAGATTTATGTACTGAATATTGAAACAGGAACGGAAGAAAGGCAACAGGAGGATGGCTGAAATCAAAATCTGAAGCTGAAATAAATAATTTCTAGTAGTCACGGAACTCCGGTAGAAGTGGTTAACGGCAGTAGGCAATTTGTTGTGTATCTAGGCAGCTAAAGGAACTCAGTTTCATCCTGCCACAGCTACTCAAACCTTGACATCCCGGAATTAGATGGAAGCTAAAAGAAGTCATGAAATTGTATTGAATTTAATATTGTCCCTTTTATTTCTCTTTTCATATATTACGAGGGAGAGTATTGAACGATTAAATTTATGATTACGGCCATTATTAATTTTATGAGTAATTTTTATGAAAAAAGTTTGCCAAGATTGATCGTCTTTCTCTCTGTTGCTTTTTATAGTTGGCAATTTTTTCCATTGAATACAGAATTCCTTCTGAATTAACCCTTCAGCTGAAGCTTTTGCACAAACTTTCCCATTTTTATCGACAGCATTAAGATTGTATAGGGTTGGGAAATTTTTCTAAAAATGAGTAAATAAATGCTGAGGCGTGTCCCGGTTTAATGGGAAGTTCGTTAAGTTTACTTGTCTGTAAGTTCAATCAAAATGCCTTACTTTTGTTCGGTTAATTTCTTTTTGCTATTTGAGTTAAGTAAACCCATAACATCCATGCTTGAAGGCATAGATTTTCTTGTGTTTGTAAGCATTGATTGTGACTGAATACAACAATTTTGCAACCTCTTAGAAAAGGCAGGTTGGCCCGTAGGAGGGAAAGAATCCCCCGGCACGGCAGTGAATAATATTATCATCTCCCTATCAAAGCCAGAAAGAGCAATAATAGATGGAGAGATTGCTTCTCAAAGTTCAAACTAAGGCTATTCATCCTGACATATATCTACGTCGTCCTTCAACGGGTTTCCAACTCCCTTTCCACTTTCTTCATTCAGTAAAGCAACAGTCAACAGTAAAAGTACAGACAGAGTACATCAGTGCGCTGGGGAATAAGGGCAAGCTGCTAAACGTCTGTGCAGCGATTGGTTACTACAAATGTTGTCCACTTATTTAGTGCATTATTTAGCGAAAAATAAAAAAGAGTAAATTACTAAAGTAATTCTTAGACATACACTGCATAGAGTTTCATAAAATGTACTACAATATGAGATAATGTAGAGAATAATTCGTAGAGTATGTAGGAAACATATATATATATATATATATATATTTAGTATACAGAGTAAACAAACAGACTGGATTTCTCGAGCAGAAACGAATTTTGTTTTCAGATACATGTGTCTTTTTGTAGTCTGGATAAGATGGATATGGTGGACTTTCTTGTCCGCCCAGAACCATATTGTTTAATTTATCTTTGCATTTGTTGTATGTTAGATCGTCTGATAATCTGAAATCAAATATAAAATGCTTGCTTGGGATAATGCCTGTCTCTTTTAGTATGACCTGCAGGAGACAATTTGTGGTGACTTCAAGGTGTTAATTTCGGTTGTCAGAAAGCAAAATTATAAGGTTACGCTTAGGATTCAGATGGATTCAAATTGCTTGGAAATTAAAAACGTCTAAACGCCGTCTGCTTACTTCCTTAAATACTGCAGTGCTACTTAAATTCACTAATGCTGCTATAACTATTTCAGATGCTGGTCAACTTGTAATGTCTCTAATGGACACTCTTGCAAACAAGGACTATTCATTGATTGATCGGCATTTGTCCAACTGTCACCTTCAACTCTCTCTCTCTTCCTCTGATGAAAAGCCATGAGCTGTCTTTTTTATTACTTGCTGCCGTAGATATGATATCGGTAGCAGTAAAAAAAGGACGTTTCATGTCAATCGTTTCAACTTACTGAACAATGAAGCTGAATTCAATAGCTTGAAACTGTGGAAATGCTTGGGAGTCTTTTTGTCTGGGAACAAATTGCAGAGACCGTTACCATAAGATTCTAAGTGGGAGTCGGATAAAAAGAATTGATTTCTCCGTCACCGTGTTTTATGTATGGTAAGCTTCTTTTGTGCTTTTAAACTGACATTTTTAAACTTGTTTTCATGCAGGCTGTATAACAATTACCGTAAATCCCGTTCGGTAAGCCGTGGATTATCAGTTAAAAAAGAGCGAATTTGAGGGCTTGCGGCTTATGCAAAATAGCGGCTTATGTATGGAATGAAAATTGATCATCTTCGAGACACTCGTTAAAGTGTATCCACAACTTATTTTCATCTTTCATGATGTTTCTGGGGGAAATATTGTTCACCGTTTTTAATTGTTGAACATTATATAATATTGAAAGTTTGTCATTTTGTTGAGATTTACCGAACAAAAAGTTGTCGAATTCTGTTTTGCTCAATAAATCCGCACAACCAACCGCAGTAGGTTAAGATAAGAATTTTTTATCTTATTAAAAACCCAGAAGATTTCGCTTGGAAACTATCGCTTCTGCTTGCATGCGTATAAGGTGAACCTATTTTTTAAAGTTCTTAAACCAATAAACCGTTGTAAACGCACGTAGCGAAAGGGCGTAAAAGGATAAAACCTAATAGTTTAGTTAGTAAAAGAACCGTTAAAATGTGCTTTGTATATTGTAGAACCTCGTTGATGTAGTTAACGAAAAGGTCGATGGAAATATTCAAATATTTAACATTTGACCTCGTGGCACGGTCATGACAGGTCACAGACGCTCAACCTAGTTAAAGCCGTTTTAGTGAGGCCTCGATTTTGTTAGAAGAATTTGATAATTTAACACTTAGCTATGTGGCGCGGTCACTAAATGTCACGCACCCATAGAACGGTATTAGTTGTAGTGAGACCCCTTAGACCTTTTTAGCAGATATTCAGATCGATAAATTTATAAATCAGCTTAACTCAAAATTTTCATCGTTTCTGATTGTATTTCGTTTCCGAATTATTATTAACTTAATGAAATGCAATGGAAGTTGGCTTTTAATCCTCAAATTTTTCCGCATGTATAGGGATTACCATTTATTAATGTTATAAGCACATAATCTGACTGCGGCTTATCTATTGATGCGGCTTATCTTAGAAAGGAAAAAGTTAGCAAAAATGGAAAAATGCGGCTTATCTACCGGGGCGGCTTAACAAATGGGATTTACGGTAGTAATTAAATTAAGCTGTTACATGGCTGAGCTTTTTATCCTCATCGTATCAGGGATGATTCTATATTCTATTAGTAGTTTCAAAAATTAATTTTAAAGCTTTTTCAAATTAGTGAATGCTAAACAAGACGTAGAAACGTAGATGATTTATTGATAGAATTCTATGGTAAATATTCCTCCTCTTCACCAATATTCTAAATATATATTCATCCATCCTGTAACTGTTAATAAATAGAAAATTTCATATGGCTCCCTTAGATGTTCAAGTTTACACCAACCAAAGAATGTAGTATTTATTTACTGGTACAAGAGATGCCCTCCCGAGAGAGGCAGTTACATCTCAGGATAGTCGAATTAAGTGTCAATAGT
>JAQFZX010002679.1:0-17153 GCA_034682405.1 Hydroisotoma schaefferi | reverse complement strand
AAAAATGAGTTCTTGAGATTTTTAACCCGTGGGGGTAGCTTGACCCGCATGGGTTTCAAGATTTCGTCTGATTGTCCTGAAAATCAATAGGGTTCTTTTTCTCAATGTATCTAGTTCACCTACCAAATTTGGTGAACCTGGCTTAACCCGTACTTGAGTTATCGTACAACCGGACAGACGGACACACGGCCACCGTGGTTACATAAGCCTTAGACAGGCTAAAACGTACATTTAACGGACTCATCTCTTTCCCTAAAATATATTAAAACTTTATTTGTAAAGCTCATTGCTCATGCACAAATTTCTACTTATGTCACAACACATTCACATCTTCCATTTTTTTTCAGAGCAGATTTTTTTTTTCAAAGAGACCTTTCAGAAAAAAGACGAATACCTGCCTTTTTAAAAGAAAAAAGTAACTACGTAAAACCTCTTCCTCTTATATTTCCTGCAAAAACCGAATTCATTCACTCAATCAACTACTTAAAACCTCAGCCCTTCATTCCAACGAGCAACTCCAAACAATCTTTTGTGAAGGGTAAAACTAAATTAGACTTTCGCTTAACTCTCCCCGTCACATGATGGAGAATAGAAACACAGTATAAGGGAAGCATAAAGAGTGACCTTAATTTACAGAATTTGCCATATTCAATCCCTTCACGAACAAAGTGCATATTCTCTGTTAACTTACAAGTAATCATGAAAAGGATTCCCATTACTACACACTCCTTACATTCAATCCTCTCATGCCAGTAACAGGTCCATTTTTTGCATATCACATGAATTTACAACATCTCTACTGTCTACACTAAGTGATTCTCACAGTTAGAAAGAAGTAATAAATACATTTTCTTATACAATTTCAATCGTCCTGCCTGTTGGCTGTAGAAGACAGCTATCTTCTATTCTCGTCTTGTCATCACTCATGGCTTTAAATAGAGCTTAACTTAACTAGCGTGTCAGCCACGCAGTTACTAAAAGCTCCTTTCCTTTAAAAGCGTCAAGCTGGCTCGACCCGAAATTGTCTCAGTCTTTTAAGACTAGAACCACAACCAACCGAAACAGCAGAACCATTTCCTAAAGCAGAGTTGTAGAAAATCATTTATCTTAAATCTATATTCTATTCATCATACAAAAATAAGAGCCGAAACACAAAAGACCTTGAGTATGAAAACTTATTCTCATGTAAGAACCCCTTCTTAACATAATACTAGTCACTGCAGACCAATCCTTACGACAGCCGTAAGAGGTTTTACAAGAGATAAGCCGACAGTTGCAGGCAAAATTTAAAATCACAAAACTTAGACTTCTTGGCTGAGAAATCCCCTTAAAGAAGGAACTTGGCCGGAACATAAAAATGAAATATGGAATGACTTACAAAAGATTGTTAAATACTTACTACCTAGAGCCGACTCAGGGAACCTTTCTGCTCTGAAGAAGTAGCAAAGAATTCTTTACAACTTTGACCAAAAGATGATAACAACTTCCTGCTGAAATACTTATCATCCATATCATCATCATCACGATTCAATTACCTACTTTTACAACTAACCTAACTATTGCTACGAACTACTTAATATATGTATGTGGCTCTCTACGCAATCACCCAACCCATGCTTTCTCCTTCCTTACGACTATCAGTTAAGCAGTCATGTAATAATAGTAAGGAGGGTTGTAACGACTATTTCTGGCCATCCAGTCACTTATAAAGTACTAAAAATCTCTCTACATCTTTCAGACTTAACTGGATCCATGGAGTAAGGGAAATATAGCCCACTGGCCTATTTTACCAGTAGCTGAATGAAGTACCTACTCGTAGTTAGTAGAAGTAAACTAGAAGGCGAACAAACGGGATACCAAAAATAAAGCAGATCAGATAGAAAACTCTTGACTCGGTGGAGAAAGGATGACAGTTTTAGAGAGCTCGTTCCAGCACCAACTTCCTCAAAACCTTTCCTCACCAACAAGTTTTCACCACTCAACGCGTCCACCCCATCAGCAACAACTACCCCATTTGAGACACGCTCATCATCAACACCACACCCTTGGAACCTTTGCTAACCACAATACTAATCAAATCCATCATACTTCAGCTACTGGAGACTTCTATACCAAAGAACCAAATTCAATATTTAGTGAAGTTGAAGCTAGTCGAAATGGGAATAGTGATGGTAGTGTCCACAGTGTTGGAGATAGTGCATTTGAGGCAAGTAAATTATCTCCCATTTCATCCAACGATCTCTTGTCCACATCCTACAATTCAAGTTCTGCACCATGGTGGAACCTAATTGGGAGTGGGGGCAGCTCGACAGATTCACCATCCCCAACTCTAACCAGACAGTATGGATCAAGCTTGAATGATCCTAGGGGAGTCGATTCATTTTCCAATGGATCCTTATTCAATCAGAGCTTAATTAACCAGTCTCTGCTCAAAGGTAGCCACTTCATAAATGGAACACTACCGATAACAAGGGATTTAAGTGGAACCAGTAGTGAAAGAGGTTTAAGTTGGTCATTACCAACTCTTTCGTTCAACTTCTCAGCCTCAGAGATGGAAGAAATACATAACATTTCAAATGTAACGTTCTTCGCAGCGGATACGACGGCTCCTGGGAACGTCTCAGCGGCCGTGACCAGTCGGCACCTTTCCCCATTGTACATGTATATTGTACCTTGTATGCTGTTCTTTTGTGTTCTGACCTTTCTAGTCAATCTTATTATTGTCATCTCGGCTCGTTGGTGCCGGAAACCAATGTCGCCCACTTTGTACTTTTCCATATCCCTTGCTCTAGCCGATGCATATGCATCGTTGACATTGGGAATTGGACTCGTCGTCAATTCCCTTTTACCCCATGGTTATGGCATCAAATGGGCCAGCAAATGTCCTCAGTTGACTATTGAGGCGTTTCGGTAAGCGATTTTTTATTGAAATATTCGTACTTACACAATAATACGAACCGTTTACTTGACTTGGGTGAGACATGGAACAGAAAGTGTTGCAAGTTCTGATGTAAACTTCTTTCGGTTCATGATATTAGTCTATCTTTTTGGGAGTCAGTATGTGGGATTGAGGTTCTGAGATGGCTTTTTTTAAAGCCAAAGGAAATCCACCGAGGAACGTAAAGAGTACAGTGCAGTGAAACCAAGGATTATGCTTCATTGACTTAACTGACTGGTTGGCAAATTTAGCCCTGAATTAGTTTCAAATTTGGGCTCTTCCAGTGCATCCGAGCGTTTTTTTAGTCGAATTCCGAAATCTGAATTGATTTAATAGTAGATGAGCGTCATTTATTACTATCCAAACGATACGATACCGGCCAGATATATATAGCTACCAGTACTAGCTGCAATTCCATCTATATGTGGATCTCTTTTTTGCTGCAAGGTTATCCATTATTATAATTTCAAATATCATATACGATCATACTGATCATTGATCATTAATGACTTATTTGCCAATCTACAAATAGCTTTATCTATAGCTAACCAACTAGCAATAGCCATAAACAAATTATCTCAGGGATACTTTGTCTATGAGCAATGGCAAATAAATGAGCACTTCCCGAATATTAGTTTATTTGCTTAAGAACGTTTCATGTACAAAAAGACCCATAAAAATGCCATGGTTGGGTCATGAGGAAGACAGGGGCTGAGCCATCTTTAACCAAGAATCTTAGGATTCTGTTTCGTGGTTTATTTGTCTTCAGCCACTACATTATGAACTTAAAGAAAGTAGTGAAAGTCCATCTAGTTTGTAATAGATATTACTTCAAGATACTACTTATGCTGTAAGCCCCTACTCAAATTTCTTTGAGACACTTAACCGAAATCTACCTTAGAGTATAGAATAGTATATATAAACTATATATACTATTCTATACTCTAAGAAATCTACAGTGCATTGTACACAGACAGAGCTGTATTCAGGCCCAACCAACCACCAACCGCAACCTATTACTACTCTTCAAGATTCCTTCAAGTACTCAGGTATTTTCTGACAGAAGATAAAAACTACGCAGAACAATGCAATATCCTTCTTTCCATACCTTGCCCATGCTACTACTGGATGTTTAACTATCCTTAGCTATTTCTTTAAATAAACCTTGTATACCTCTCGTTGAAGTATTTATACATTAGCAACGCTGAATTTGTTCAGCTCAAATAACGTAAAACAATGCGATGTGAAACGCACTCGATAAAATAATATTGAATGGTTAAACTTCGATTCTGCCTGGTTTTAAAAACTTTCTCCATGCTAATTTGCAGACAAGGAGGAGTACTAGTGACAGTATTTCACTTCCTGGCCCTCGGTATAAATCACTGGATTGGGATTGTGAGACCATTACATTATGCCGCAACTATGACCAGAAGAACCGCATGGATCGTAATAATTCTCTGCTGGATTTGCCCAATCCTAGTCCAATTTACATACTTTTCCAGCGTCAGTGATGAAGGGTATCGAAGCGATGGGTGTAGTGACTGCTCTTTCCTCAAGAAACGGACGTACAGGGCCTTTTTCGCATTTTGCGTTTTCGGCCCACTCATCGTAATGTCTGTAATCTACATACACATCTTCATTATCGTTCGAAACCATCAAACTCATCGGTTGAGATACCAAGTAAGTCTTTAGAAGACTTAAGAGAATGTATAATTTACCACTTACGACCACTCAAAATAAACATTAAAAGCGGATGCTACCCAAATATGAAGACATTAGGGTTAAAACATAAAAGAGGAGTATCCTTGGGTTAAGTAAGCATGGCAAAAATATAATTATTCCCGAATCCCCGTGTCTTTTATACCCAAGGATATCGCGATAAAAAGTATAATAGCTATAGGTCTTGGAGTTTCTTAAGCAAAAGCAATCATCAATCATTCGTGTAGCTTATGCTTGTGAAACGCCAATCTTTATTACACACATAACTTTTAAAATGCAATATCCGACACAAAGAACACACGGTTGCGATGATGTAACAAAGTTTGAGGAATACGATTGAACACCACGTTTAGAAAAATGCTGCTACTTCCACTTGAGTACAATACTGCATTGCCACTAATTAATAAAAGTCGAAATCGAGCTTTCTGTCAAAAGGTACCTAAAATTACCCGCTGGGGACGGTTTGGTGTGAAGCGTTTTTTTACGACAATCTGAACAGAAATTTCCTTAAAGTGAGCTAATTCTAAGGCGTTTATCACGCAGATATGCCTTTTAGTTACTAATGTAAAACTTTACTTTCTACTTCATTCCCTCAAAAACACACGTTTTTCGACTTGCTCGCTTTTTAAACTAACAAAACCTTCTTGCTTTACTAAGTACACAACAAAATATGGAGATATTTTAGATGACTACACAGTCGTAATCCCCACTTCAACCCTTATTACTGTGCTATGAATGACTCGACTCGACTCCTAAAAGTTTTGGTGTAGTGTTCGTGCTTGTAAGATGTATATTTATTAAATTGATAGGGGGGTTAAATTAATTAAGATTTGCTAAAGCGAGCAACAGCCTTTGATTATGTATTGTGACGCAGAAAGTGGAACCAGCTTCAAACGTCATTTTTACTTTCTCTTGGCATGTCACACTTTTAGTCCAAGCCGTTATCATCCTTTTCATGCATTTTTGGTCCCATTCATATAGACCAGTGTACTGTAATTTTCGCTTTGAATCCCTTTTCCCGAATACCTCTCTTTCCATGTTAAAAAATAAAATGTAGTTATCGAAAATTCTTTTATAAAAGTTGCCATAAGAGCCCATATTAATTTCATAAAATCATATTTAAAACCCCCCAGGGGCTCTGAAAAAACTTTCCGATGTTTAAAATTATCTTCAATCTTGTTACTCAGCTTCAGTTATTTACTGATTTCATAAAATTCCGTCGGGTAGTTTTTGAGATATTCGTCGTCAAAAGGTGGGACCTTCCACGAATATATCCTGCATGCTGACCCTGGGTAGATCTGCTAGATAGAGCTTGTATAAGTTTAGATATTGCCAGTAAACATTGAGGAAAGCATCTAAGCTTTCACCGAAGATACAATTTCGTTGTAGCTTAAAAATGCATGATTCAGTATAATCCTTCTCTCATTAATTCAAAAAGATAAAAGAAAATCCCTCACATAAACATCAACGCACGGAAGGAAGCCGTCCGTCCGTGGGCTAGTTGTACACTTATTTATACCTACCTACTTGGTTGGTAGTACTTTGTAATGCTTTGGAAGTAAGACCTTAACTTGAAATTTCTTTAGAAGTACCCTTTCATCTTCCCTTAATCCACAGAGATATTGTGTTTCCATTTCATCTCAGAGTGCTTTTTGAATTTACAATATCACCAAGAATAGAGTGATAAAGGAAATGGAATATCGACTGAGATGAAATATGGAAATGAGATATTTATTTACCCTTCATGTTATCACACATCAATCACACTGAACCCTGACTTGCACAGGCATGTTCCGAGATTTTAATCTAGGATGTGACATTTGCTTTCAAAGCACATTCACAGACGACCTTCATTAACTGTCTTTTATGGCCACAAACCAAACGCATTTTAAAATTATGAACCAAAATGTTGAAAAATGGTCCCACTAAAAACAAAACGCGATAAAAAAGCTGCTTTTATGCAAAATAACTTTTGGGAGATTTGAACATAAGTTCGCATTTGAGTTCTGTAATCTATGTAATTGTTTGTTGAACGTGGGTTACTCTTTCTTTTAAATAAGAGTGGAAAAATAAATTTGGTAAAGGGACAAAAAAATGTTTTCAGAGTCCACTGCTTAAAAGAGCAATTCATCTGGTTAAAGTATGGAAACGAACTGCAGAGCGATAAGTCACGGCTATAAATGACCACTACATTGATTAGAAGAGGATATCATTTTAGATTTGTTTCGTGACTGCCCTACCAACTATGTACGATCCATGATTGCATTATACATAATAACCTAGCTTTGCAATAACTATTATCCATACATATGCAGCTCTGCACTATGAAATGCTATGGATGAAATCATTGCCAAATATTATTACTAGAATCCGAATGGCACATAAAACTAAAACTAAAAAGCAGAAAAAAGGAAATTATACTATTTTATTTTATTGCCACACGCCTTCATTTATGTGCACTCGAACGAGTGAGCTTTACATTCTCTCTTCAGCCAATTTGCATGACCTGAGCCGAGGTTGAATTGCTTACTTGATTGCTTTAGAAATGGGCGATTGCACAAACCTTATTTATCTAATTTTTGTTTACTTTGTTAATTTAAAATCCTTTTCTTGGCATGTGTTAGCTATAATTAGCGTATCTTTTCTTAAATCAAAGCTTCCAACAGCCATACGCTTGATTAACTTTTATCGGCAAACTACTCTGGTGTACAATTAGGCTTCGTTTTTCAAGAAATTTATTGAGAGAGAATTCCTATTAGAAAGATTAACATCCACTACTGAAGGAAGGACTTTTTTATCCATTTTATTTTTAGTCTATGATGTGGATTGCAAAAAGACGTAAATCTTTCTTTGGAAATTGAAATTAATGTAGTTTTGAACTAATCATTTTGCAGAGCTGTCATCAATTGCAGAGAAATGTCAAGGCAGTTCTTACCACAATTTTGATTTTGGGAACATACGTCATTGGATGGGTACCGGCCATACTATACAACATTATCTTCTGTGACGACTGTCTTTATAAGTTGGAAGAGGTAACTAGCAGTTTTTGCTTTCCTCTGTCTGACATAAAAACTACAATTTTAAACTATAATTAAAGACTAAAAGTTAGCTGGCCTCGGTCTAAATTTATCTATTTAAACTTACAGATTGAAGCTGAAATCAGACTAGCAGTTGGGGTTACAGTAAATTGGCTGGTCATCTTGAAGGGACTTATTGATCCTATTATATATGCTGCTAGAATGAATGACGTTCAAGTAAGTCACCTACTTAAATTACTTACTGAAGCTTTACAGTTTTGAAAATCGAGTATTTTGACTCTTTTCCGGAAGTTAATTACGGAAAGTTCATAGTAAATAACAAAACGTGTATGCAATAATATTTAAACCCAAACTTTTGTGAGATGTTTTGAAATTCTTCTGTTAATTTTTGTCACGAAGTTAAAACTTTCATGAAGCTTAAAAATATATGTAACATTTTACGACCTAACTTGAAGTGAAAGTAAGCCTATTTAAGGAACATGTGAGACAGCAATACAATGGTACGGTTGGCTTAGAAAGCATTTTTCTTACAATCTCCATTGGTTAATGTGCTTGCCTTTGTATACCACTGCCAACAGTTTATTCCGTTCCAATTAGAATGATAATATTGAAATGTTGTGTACAGTTCGGGATGAATGGAAATACATTATTTTATATATTTACAGCTTGGATTAAAGAAGATGAGATATGACTTTTTGCGGATCTTCTGCAAACCCTGTGTCGATCCAGTCCCCCCACCAGATCACGATCGGGGGTATTTATCATCTACTCGAACGTACAACCCGTAAACATTTGCACTTTTTTATTACGCTAACTCTTATTCTGGTTTATCATTCTAGTTTATCCCAATTCAACAGATCTGTATACGACTCTCACAATAAATCTGTGAGAGTGTCGAGTTTTAGATCCAACTCTAGCTGTGGCCAACCAAGGGCAACAGCTACGGCTTCTGCTAATTTCATTACTGATTCCAACAACTCACCAGAAGCTCAAAGTAATCAGAATAGAAGATTCAATAATTCGTCGAACAGGAGTCAGAACGGGAACAAATCTGCGAATCATCTAAGCCCAAGTGCGGCCCTTCTTCAACATAAATCATCTTACGAAATGACTGAAATGCGCTAGTATTTATAAAAAATGGTCTGAGAAATGCTAAATTATGGTTTGATGTCATTTAAGTGTACAACGTTTACCCTTATGTAAGTACAACTTAACTTTGTATCAGAAAGTAAAATTCAGAAGTTGTTTTCGCCTATTAAGGGCCAATTTACCAATCAACCCGAACAGCTCTAGTTGGCCATTTATGTAACTGTCAGATACCAAAGATTACTGATACATGGAAGGAATGGATGTGGAGACTACTTATATAGTAGATCAAATATATTTGTACTTATCAAAATTTCTATGTCAAAGAGGGTATTTATTACTACTACGCTTTGTAAACCTCTGAATCATCATCTGATAAGCTACCTTAAGCTAAGTCATATGAAACGTAATGTGAATGTAACTTAAGTACCTTGAAGTTTAAGAATGATGGTTATTTGGTGTTGTTACGTACTAATGATGTTACGTTGATTGTTTGTAAAAACTATGATGTAAAATAAAACAAAAGCATAATAAACTCACGTTCCGTCAACGGCTTCCATGTAGGTCCACTCGATCCCAAGAAGACTGAGGATAGTTTTCATTTTATTGTACCGATCTGGTCTTCGTTTGAGATTTATGATATACACTTTATCAAATCCAATTGTCGAGGGTTCCGGTGGAGGTGGTACAAATGGCTCTAAGACGTCAGAGACTTCAAGAGCGTCGGGCCAATAAGCTATGGAGAGAAAAAAAATGAAAACGAGAGTTCTTTGCATTTATACGCTAGACGAAATCTAAACCCATATCATCTTCCTCTCAAAAGAGCCGATTATTTAGTTTTCAAAACTCTGTCGCCCTATAGCCCATTTATAATTAAAAACCTACCAGCCATTTCAATTTTCAAATTCGTCAATCTTGGGATATCTTGATAAATATGAATTTCATCGTCCAACGGCGAAAGAACGTATCCATATTCGAGATCGTTGCATATTTCCATCGTAATATTTTTAGCCTGAGCGTTTAGCGCAAAAAGGATAATATCATCTTCAGGAACTGAATCATTCATTCTCCCAAATCCCGGCAAATCCAGTTTTTTCACATTCATCAACACCGCCGTATGAATCAAAGGTACTGCGAAGCATCCTTGTTTCTTCCCCTCAAGAATATCCTTATACTCTTCCGTTCTTTTGTAATAAAAACCATCCATTCCTCCCCAGAAGTTGCTAAAAAGGTCAGGAAACAGTGTACATTAAAACAACAGGATAACATAACTTCACAATACAAAATGTAATTCACAACTTATAATAACTCTCAATGCTACCTGTACATCCCCCCGGAAAGCAGCATCGGTGCAATTAAATCCTTTTTCTTCGCGACGAGATTCTTCAGCGTCTGATTATTCACAATGAACACATCAGCGTCCAAGAACTACACCAATCAAAGATAATTCTCAGTCAAATCAACAGATTTAAAACCAAAAAAATCAATAAAACATCTTAAACTCTTAATATTTATTTACTCATTACCCAAATGTAATCCGCCCAAAGCTTCTTGGCCACTTTGACAGCCTGTTCCTTGAGCCTTATAATATGCTGGAATCTCTTGGGTGACCACTGAATAGGTGAATCTTCCTGATCCTCATGTCTGTACGGTGGACCATCCACAATCTCAACGGAAACGGAATGATACTTTCCCCAATCTTCGACATCTTTAGCCCAAGCTCTCAATACTTCCGGTGTGTTGTCCTCATTATGATCGCTTCTTATCCTAAAAAAATATTTAAAAAAAATACCGAATTAAAAAAAACCCATTTATTCCACAAAACTGCAACCCTTTTGCCACCATTTACCTACCAGAAAGCAATCCTCTCCTTAGGATAGTCTAGTTTCTCCAACAATGTCAAAAAATAAGGCAAAGTATGACCCTTATTTCGTACTAAAACGGCAATAAAAACGGTCGGAGTGTGAACCTCAGCGTCTTCAGGATTCGCTTCAATTTCAAACGGAACCAACTTTCCACTTTTCTGAGCCAAAGCTTCCGCAAAGCATAAAAATAAGATTAAAAGTGCTCTAGCACTAGAAATACGACCGTTCATTGCAATTTTGCATACAATCCCCCAATACTGACAAAATATACCCCTTTTACCACCCTTTCTTGTAAATTAGAAACACAAGAATCCACTTATTTCATTCAGTTCAGATGACTAGAAACCAACCTGAAACATGCCAACTATCTTTTAGAAAATGAGACCAAAAAGTCAAAGAGTCCTTTCTTAATCACAAAATCCCAAATGAATGGAAAAATGCTGGTCGGATTACTGGAACTTTAGAGATCCTTCTTTAAGGAGGAAATGAACTCTAGAAAGATAACAAACCTTAATAAAAGCATAAAAAAACACGATCTCTGCTTCTGCATCCAATAAACCTTAAAACCCAACTCCAAACCAAACTGCAATCTGCATTGATTTTACATGAATAAATCCCACTTAATAAACAACTGCCCACACTATCAACTCATTTCCATGCAGAATTGTATTTAATTCCAGACTAGTTTACGCCATCCAAGTCACTAAACTCTCAACTCCTTCCTTCCTATCTCCAATTCCATCCAACATTAACATTAACTTAAGAACTTAACCTAACCTAAGCTACATTTTTATGTTCAGAGACAGGCAGAAAAAAAAGAGGGTTTAACATTTAATTTTATAACTAACTGGAGAATTACCGAGAGAGCCAGTTTTCTGGCTAGAGAACTGGACAGTTTTTTTTAAGCTTTCCCGTATTTCCCGACAATAACAAACAACTCTATGCATTTCCACAAGTCTATGCATTTTTTATAACGATTTTTTTTTGGATTTTAAAACAAATTTTGGGAGGACTCGGTATTTCTTTTCTTGTTTTTTTTCTATTTTGATGAAAGAAAATGTGATTTTTTCTTAAGTTTAAGCGTTTTTTTTTTTTTTTTTTTTGGGATTACTCAACAAAATTGGAGAAAAATGTAGGAAAAAGGAGCAAAAGAGGAAGGGAAGATGAGGCTAAATCTTGCGTGGAATTGTATGCAAATGCAACGCTTTTTTTTATGCTGCTGGAGGTTTTTAAAGAGGGCAGTTCAACTTTCGGCATTCGGTGAAAATAGCTGCTCGTCCGCCGGAATTTGTTTGTTTCTTCTTTAAAAAGAAAAAGAAAAAAACTTTGGAATTTGTAGAGAATTAGGGTTTTTCTGGAAGATTCTTGTTGAAATTAGATAAGGCTGGTTATCTTTAGAAGGAGAGTGGAGTGGACGAAGGTTTAGCTACATTTTTACATATTTGAAAAGAAGATAAGCACAGCGGAGCACATGTAAGATTTTTTATCGTTTTGGTATTTGTGGACTCTGGACTGTTTGCTTCCTGGAGATTTAGATAAGTACCGTTATTCACGGACTGTAAGCCGCCCTCGTTAATTAAGCCGCAGGCTATCCTGTAAATGTTATAGCAGGGTTATCTTTCCTGTTAAATGTGCTTCAAAACATCTTTTTTTTATGCGTAAACCGCGGCTTATCAACTGGGAATTACGGTATTTGTATTTTTAGGAATTCTGTTGTGATTTATTATTTTTGTTCAAATGCAGGGCTCGACCTAGTAAAGGGGAGGATCGGAAACGGGCCCGGTCTTCATCAAGTTCATCAACAAGCTCATCTAGTTCGTCAAGTTCCTCGAGCTCATCGGGGTCTTCAAGTTCGGGATCCAGTAGCAGTTCCAGTACCTCTACATCCAGCGGAGCAAATAAGACACATCCAAGACGGGCAAGGGAATCAAAAGGGGACAAGACAAAATCATCAGCCCCTAAACCGGCTAAAACTGGGTATTCATTAAGATTTATCATTGGTTAATTGGTTTAGTTTACTTTTAGTTAGTAAGCTAAATAATTTCGTTTGTTAGATCGCCGAAAACTGCTGAGCCGCCAGGTGAGAAGCGAGAGCGTGAAAGGGCAAGATCCAAGTCACCACTTGCAAGGAGAGGAGGGTCTCCGCGACCTCGGGCTTCGAAGTCACCAAAACGAGAAAGGGGTGCTAGGTCACCAAAACCTTCACCTGCCCGGCGTGGAGGACGAAGCCGGTCTCGATCTCCTGTGAGGAAGTCGAGGTCTAAATCTCGTTCACCGAGGAAAGAAAGTAGGGGTTTGAGGAATTACAATTAAAGGTGGTTCTGATTATTTCATAGGGATTTTATATTGTAGGAGTTAGAAAGGAAAGGAGTCCTACTCCTCGCCCGACGAAAATTCATGTTGGAAGGCTGACAAGGAATGTTACAAAGGATCATCTTCAGGAAATATTTTCTTCCTTTGGAACAATTAAGGTTTAATGAAGTATATTAATTGTTGAAGCTTTCTGGTTGATTAAGTATTGCTACGTTCGCAGAACCTGTTGTCGGTAATTGTGTGGAAGAGATTGAGTCAATAATGTTTTTGTATTGCATTTTATGTAGACGCTGGATTTTTTGACTGATCGAAATCACCCTCACTTAGGAAAAGGGTTTGCTTGGATTGATTATTCAAATGCTGATGAAGCTGAGACGGCCATGAAACATATGGATGGGGGCCAAATTGATGGACAGGTATGTTTTCTTGATTTAGTTTCGAAGGTGGATTGATTTGAGCATAAGTCAAAGTCATTTTTTTTCCTCTTTAGGAAATAACTGCAGCACCAGTTTTGAGTATCCGACCTCGACCTCCATTTGGGGGCATGGGTGGAGCTGGTGGTGGTGGGGGTGGAATGGGTCGTCGATCACCACCGATGCAAAGACGCCGTCGTGGTGAGATTTAATTCACTTTTTTTCATTATTTAAGTTATAAAAGCATTGATGCGCAGAGTTTATTTTGATAATGTTACCTATATTTTACAGGCTGGTCTCCACCTCCACAACGCAGGTCTCCGTATAGACGTAGGTCTCCTCCACCCCGTCCAGCACGACGAGCATCTCCTCCACGTCGAAGGCGTTATGAAAGATCGTCTTCGTCGTCTTCTCGCTAACAAACTCCAAATTCGTAAATACTACGATACGATGCGGTTCTGAATTTTAAGATGCATGCTTAAAAATGACACTTAAGTCAGCATATTGACTGCTATCTATTACTTTTTTCTAAATGGTAGAAGTAAAGTTAGGGTTAGGAATGTTAAAAGAATAGAAAAATATCCTCTTGAAGTTTCACTTTCAGAAGCGTTCAGATTCAGATTTCATGCCCGCTTCGTTTTATGATATTGGTAACTGTGAATGCCTGCAAAAATTAATTGTACGAAGAAAATTGCAATTATTACACATTCTTATTTATATTTTGAGAATTCAGAAGGATATCGTAAGTTAGGTCTCTACTGAGTACATAAACGTAGATTTAAGCCTCAGGATTGTAGTATTACAGAAATTAGGTGAACATTTTTATGGTATTGATGGCATGATTTTTTCCATGTGTTTGAATATATTTAATAAAGTTACAGAATGGTGCAGAAATTTAAATTAAGTACATTATATTCAAAAGCCCTTGACCTTCAAACCGAAGATTTATAGGTTCTAAATAATAGTAATACTATTGTGTAGTGATGGGCGTAAGACTTCGTTCATTTTTGCTTCAAACCTTATGCCGCTGTACAGCACTTTTTTATGCAGAATAGATTGAAAGAAAAGAAACCAACGCAACCAGAATCTGTACGAACCATGGATATCGCCCTTACTATCAAAACAGAAGCTTTTGTTCACATAAATTCGTATGACTTATTTCATTCATGGAATAATGGTCAAATTCGTAGAAGGGCATTGGATATTGAGATTTTTTGTATAAAGCTGCCATTTTAGAGAAAGCGACGAAAGAATTTCATCATTAAGTTTTATTAGACCAAGACCATTCAGTGTAGACCACTTAAAAATACTGCATCATAATGCAAACAAACTTAGACATGCTGGCTGATCAAAATAAGAATCACATAAACTTTGCAAGGTATGTCATCTATTTCATGAATTTGTCCATACTTTCCAAAGTATCATACGAAAAATTCTCATGCTCTGAAAATGTTCCCAGCGATCCTCGCTTAATTCAGACGGATGACCCAGCGACCCCGATTCATACCAGCTTTGCCAGAATATACACCATGAATCCAAGCAACAAAATATGGTTTCCGTCTACAAGCGCATCCGTTCCCGTTTCCTTCTATTTTGACAAACATCGATCAGTTTATAGAATAATTAGCTACGACGGCAGCAATCTTGTGATAAATAGTACCGTCTTTCCCACGATGACCTTTTTAAAAACCTCTTCAACGTTTGGACTTTGGTCGGATACAAAGTTAAGGACGATAATTGGTGTAGGATTTTCTACGAACGCACACCGGGAGCTGTTTTCAGAGTGGTTTGAAAAAGTTGTTCGGGCAGCTGCAGCTATAGAACTATGCCTACCCCTACCTCCACCAGTGGATACTGCTATAACGGTCTCATACGGTGAAAATAGTATGAATCTTGTACATTTATTGGCAAACATGTATCAAAAATATTTAAAAGAATTCTGCTATTGACGGTAGCTAATTTTTCTTTATATTTTCAGCATCAGTATGGCAGGCTGACTCCTCTGTAGGCCAGAGCTCCGGGAATAATTTGGCCCCACAAAAAACCGTTCGCAAAATGGATAGCAGCGTAGAACAGTTCCCAGGAATCGCTTCGAAACACGACGGTGACCTTCTAGAAGAGTACGACCTCGAGAGTCAAGGTGGAACCCCCGAGATGACCCATTTAGCCCTGAAAAGCCTCCAGTATGAAAGAGAAGTTTGCAAAGTTAAACAACTAGAACTGGACCTCATGAGCATGCGATCCAATCTCACATCTTTGCATGAGAACGTTCAAAAAAAGACAGCCGATGGAGAACAGCTAAAGAGGGAATTATCAGAGGCTGTAGAGGAACTTGATATACAGAGGAAAAAAGTGGATGAGACGGAGAAAAGCCTACAAGAGGAAAATAGTCGGGTGATTAGTCTTCAAGCTGAATTTGATACGTTGAAATCAACTTTTGATGAACAAACAGCTAGCGTGAGCATTCTGAAGAAAATAAATGAAGATTTTCAGGAGGAAAATAAGATTTTAAAGGAACGTCTTCGCCAAACTCAGATAGAGTTTGAGACGGTTGAAAAGAAATGGGATTCGGTGGAGGAAATCAGTTGTGAACTTACAACAAAGATCCATGGACTTTTTGATGTACAGGCGAAACTTAAAGACGTAATTCCATGCCCAACCCCACCGGAGTAATTAGTGAGAGAAGATAGATTAGAAACACTCTTATTCAGCATTAGAAAGGAGGATTCACAAGTTCATAAGCATATAGATAGATCAAACATAGGAAGGAAGGTGAAACAGTACGGTTAAGTTATATACAACACAAAACTTAAGAATTATAAATACTGTATACATTCTGATGGAAGTAAAGGTGTAAACTAGGACACAATCAATATGAACAAATCGTTGATTCAAGTTTAATTCTATTTATTTCATAGTTCTGAAAACCAAAAGGGACAAATACTATACAGTTGATTACAATTACGTTCATGCTTTAATAACTTAATTATTAAAGTTAACGGTGACGTAGATTTAAAGGCCTCCAAAATTAAGACTCAATTAAATAATATTCGCAAACCGAGACAATCAGCAAACCTAACCTTCATCACCACTGCTATCAATAATAATGCGAGCAGCTCCGCTAGACATCTTTCTAACACCAACTGCAGAAGAATTGTCTTCCTGATCCGAATCTACAAAACTTGCATTCAAACTTTCATCGTCACTGCTATCAATAATAACACGAGCAGCTCCTCTAGACATCTTTTTAACACCAACTGCAGAAACCTTGTCGTTCTGATCAGAATCTACAACACTTGCATTCGAAACTTCGTCGTCACTGCTATTATCAATAATACGAGACCTCTTTTTAACACCAACTGCAGAAGCCTCTTCTTTCTTAGCAGAATCTACAAAACTTGCATTCGAACCTTCATCGTCACTGCTATCAACAATAGCACGAGCAGCTCCTCTAGACATATTTTTAACACCCACTGCAGAAGCATTGTCTTTCTTATCAGAATCTACAAAACTTGCACTTAAATCTTCATCGTCACTGCTATTATTAACAATACGAGGCCTCTTTTTAACACCAACTGCAGAAACCTTGTCCTTCTGGTCCGAATCTACAAAACTTGCATTTGAACCTTCATCTTCATTGCTATTATTAACAATATGAGCAGCTCCTTCAGACATCTTTCTAACGCCAACTGCAGAAACATTGGCTTCCTGATCTGAAGCTACAAAACTTGCACCAACTGGAGAAGCATTGTCTTTCTTATCAGAACCTACAAAACTTGCA
>JAQFZX010002678.1:0-17162 GCA_034682405.1 Hydroisotoma schaefferi | reverse complement strand
GAACGGACGGACAGACAGACGGACAGACGGACAGAGTGAAAGTTCATTCACATAAAGAGGTTTACACCTCTTAATAATGCTACGTTACGTTTGAAATGAGAAATATTATTCAAAAGCTTATCACTTTTAGAACTAAGATCAGTTCTGTATCTTGAAAATGTCTTTAAATACAGAGTATTTAATGCGATATGCATGGAAGTATGAGTGTCAGTGTACAGTTGTTTAAATATAGCATAGCTTATCGACAGGCCAGGAAGGTCATTCTTATCAAAATTATGGAATACGATGCATGAAACAGTGACAGGTATTGGGTTGGGCTTTACGAAGAAACGACTGTCAACTGTATGAATACTCTAGCAGCTAGATCCCTCTAATTCGAAGAATCTGGAGATCAAGTCAGGATCACTCATGGATTAAAATGTTAACAGAGTGCATATGGCATCTACGATGATTATTTAACTACATCAGTTACCAGTTAGCCTAGGCAAGAAAGATGATATATAATCCAAGTCGGAATTCTATCCATTTCTTACTCTTCTTTTGATTTCA
The DNA here is from genome assembly GCA_034682405.1 of Hydroisotoma schaefferi. NCBI lineage: Eukaryota > Metazoa > Arthropoda > Collembola > Entomobryomorpha > Isotomidae > Hydroisotoma > Hydroisotoma schaefferi. The sequence goes on along the minus strand of JAQFZX010002678.1, from coordinate 16,613 downwards.
TGTTTAAAGAAACGTAGGGAAGTTCGTTCTAATTTTTATTTAAAATGAAGTATTTTGTAGAGACGGCTTTACTGGTTCTGACCGTTACCTTTTCCTCTTGTGAGGCTCTTTCAGTTCATAAATCAGGTAAAAATAGTGACTAGTCCAGAAGAAAGTCATCTTCAATTACTATATTTTAAAACATGAATTATGACTTCGCAGAAGCTTATTCTCATACACCGTTTGGCTAACAAAATTATATGTTGGTCTTTTTAGAGGGCAAGGGTTACTTTACAGACCCTGAGAGTCACCTATTTCGAAAAAAGAGGGAGGTTGTGGTTCCCGTGACCCTAGATGTGCAGCGTAAGTCATGCTTGTTTTGTACGTGTAATAGCCATGTACTTATATGGATTGTCGTACAAGCCGTACATTTTGATCTGTAGAGAATAATGGACTAATGTTCAGGGCTTCAATGCTTGAAAATATGGCAAAAGTGGCAGGCGTGAATGTTGAAAGTAAGCTGTCATTGGACACGGGAGTCAATTTCGATGGTGGCGTTGAGGTCAAGTTTTTTGGAATGGGATTGACGGCCAAGAAAGATCAGGCCGAAATTTGCTTTATCTTTTGTGTAGGAGTTATTTGGTAAATTCCAATCATTAGCTTTTGGAATTTTGACAAACCAGTTTAAAGTCTAAACTAAACAGAGCTTCACGAAATTGTCACAATTGACTACCGTATTGTCTCGATATAGCGTCCGGGGAAACTAGTTAATTTTTCAGTTTTTTGGGGGTCAAATTTAACATACAGTTAAATGGGGTTATTAATAGTAACTAAGGGGGGACACTATTCGAGACAATACGGTAATTACAAATTGTTTTTGAAGCCTAAAACATTAATAACATTAAATCCTTCACGGGAAATCCATGTAAGCCTGTTTGTCGATCTGTTCTTTTTACTCCGTGTAAAAAAATGTGCAATAAAGTTTTGGCGAGGATTGCTTTCTGTTAACTGATTTATTTATTTACTACTAAAATTATAACAATTCACAGCATAAAATTAAGTATTTATGGCATAAAACATCACAGTAGAATTGCAAACAAGTTATTAAAAGGAACTGATCCTGATCCTATATCCCGTATTACCACGGCCAACACGGAGACTGGCATTCACGAAGGTAAACTTCCATCTCTCCTTCAACTTGCATTAAGGCTGTATACGTGGTCAGCTTTTAAAGTACCCAAAAACGCGTCTCATTTCATTACACCGATTTTTAATTGATAAATTTAAAGTTAAAGGCCAAGAAAAAGGTCTTGTAGTTGATTCGTACCTTATTTAATACTGGACGAGTGGATAGAACATTGTACAAAGATTTAAAGCCTACATCCCTGGGGTTTACTTGATCCATACAAGTTATAGCTGGGGTTCTTCTGTCGTCCCAAAACGGAGGTTTTTTCCAGTGATCGTAGTTAGTTTGTACTAAGTAGTAACTGCTATTCTGACCCTGGGTCGGCTCCATTGTCCAAACGTCTAACTTCTTCTGACCCCGAGTAACCACACAGGCTTGACCTGGCTTTGTTCCTCCGAGAATGTAGTAAGCTGGAGCTAAGAGGGGGGCCTTTATTAGCATCTTTTGAGCGCTTTTATAGCTTGTAGCGTTTTCCATTATTTCTCGGGTGAAAAAACCCATCCATTTTGGGTCTCTGTTACCCAAGGCCCATTCTAAAATACCGTAGAATCCTCCTTGAAGGGTGAATCGCTCGTTTATTGTAAGCGTGAAGATGTCCTTTGAAGGGTTAAACGTTACAGTAATTGTCAAGTCAAGGATCGTGTGGGGTGAGTAGGAAATTGTATATTTTCTATAATGCTACCTTTTTAAGCCCCGTAAGGATCCCAATGTATCCAGCAAAGTTGACTGATTCGAATAGCGTACGGTTGCCTCGCGTGAAGGTAAGTTTTACTATGAGAGGTTTGAGGTATTCTGTGGTCATCCACGTTTCATTCCGGATATCCCATCTAGAAGGCATTGGTTTGAAAGTTTATGAGTACAGAGACAGACGTTTATTGGGTATGGAAGGTTTTCATGCAATATTTGTGAAACTCACCCCATAAAAAGTCCAAAATCCAAGTTCCTCACATGATATAACTTTCCATTGGCCGTGTTTTGAGCAAGAATTGATGTACAAACGGTAAAAACCTCGTAGAAGATGTTATAAAGGACCATCTCTCCAAAGGGGATACCGGTCAGTTCACTTATTCCTTGGATTTCTTCTTTAAAAGGTGAAGTTAACGTTTGACCCAGAACTGGGAGGAATTTATCCACATAATCGAATAACTTCCCTTTAAATAGATCATTTGTGTAGTTTCTTAGACTGTTACGCATAGCGTGGATCTGCAAAAAAGTAGTTATTTTAGCTCCTTAATCTCCTAAGTTCTGCCACAGCCTCGCCTTCTTTCCGAACCATTAGCCATGAAATATACAATACATTTATGTACCCTTAAACCCAGCATGGGTGCCCTTTTATGTGCATTCTTTAGGCATTTTATTCACACCACTACCCTAAATCCTCATCCAGACACTGCGGGTTATACATGTAAAAAAGATGTATTGAAGCATATTAAACATGGGAGGGATACCCATTTGAACATGTAAAGGATAGGCGTGCGGCATAATTAACGAGGACGGTATATGGGCGAGGATTTAAGGTAGTTCTAACTCTAAAGCTAAAAAAGCTACGTTGCATGCAAAAAGTCAAACTTCAAGACTTACATATGGGCCTTTTTCTGACACCACTTTTGCCCATCTGTACTCTGGAGGGAGGTCAAGATCAATTATGTATTCGTCTGGTGTTATCTTTCTGCCAAAGTAATACAAATCTTATAGTTTCGTTCGATGCAAAACCTTCGATTTCTTTATAAATCCTCAACAATTAGCTTACCCTGGTGCTTTGGGAGGATATGCATTCTTTTCGCATTCACTAAACTGGAATTCAAGTGCTAATAAGTTGTCTAATGTCTCATCAAGAGTACTTTTTAAAATATGCATTACATTCATCATCAATATTACTTACTACAGGGTCGGTTTTTGGTCTACCAAAAACATTGAACACATCATTAGCAACTTCATCCTCATTTATGGGTCCAAGCACTCTTTTATTGCTCCTACTACTGGCACAATTACTATAATTGACACTTCCGCTAATTAATACTAAGCCTAGTAGAACTTGGACGCTTAGTGAAGGTTTTGAACTTGAGGATTCTCTTAATTTACTCATTTTATTGGTATTTATGTAGATCGTTTGCACGTTTTTGCACACTTTTACTATACTCACTCATACACAGTTATGTTGAGCTTTAACCCCGGACGTGTACCAAGTACCAGGCTCAGGTCAAGGACTTACGTGACCTTTCAGAAATACAGACACGATGATGCAGCGAGCGAACTAGGGATTCTTATTCGCAAATCTCCAGAAAAGTGTCAGCATTAGAAATAGAATTCTAGCTTTCCAAAACAACAATCCTATGAATATGATTTGTTTATTTTCTCATGAAATTGCGTCTCACAGATCAGAGATCCACAGAAGTTTTAACTAGCATATCTATCTACTTTAAAATAATAACGTACATAATATCATTAAATTGGTTATGGAAATAGGCCACTTGTTATTCACAAATCGCAATTAAATTTAATGAAATGGCAATAGCTTTCCAGCAGCGCACTTCACGAACAGTTAAAGGGACAAAGACGCATTTCCTCCAAAATAAAGCTTTAACTGGCATTTATACGGGTCAATGTAGTAGTTAACTATTTGTGGGTGTGTTGGTGTTTATCTGCGTAACTCTAGCCTAATTTGTAATAAACTGTGAATCATATCGAGATAAAAGGCTACGAGAATAGTAATACAATAGTAAGTTATTCTTGTTGCTTCCAGTTATTATTATTATTATTTTCATACAAAAGTGGCATACAAATGCAATGCAGTGCCAGAATTACACTGCTGACTACTACTACACGCGCTTGACAGTGATGTTGATGTATGATTATGTTCTAAATAAAGATTACAAGTTTAAATGGATATGTAAATTAGTATAGTTTAGCTAGTAAATTAGTCTAGAAAATATTTACCCATAGGAATAGGATTAGTAACTAAAACTTCGCTACATGAATAACTTCAAAAAGCTACCAGTTGTTTTTATTATTAAATGCCTATGCATCTCTGCAAACACAAAAACAATGAGTCAGATTGTTAAATGTAAATCTAGAAAAATGCAGGGGGATATATAGTAATTTAAAAAGTAGTTTGGCTTTTAAAACCTGGAAAAAACTAAATGTAAAAATTGAATCCTTTAGTTTGTTCTAATGTGGTATCCCCAGAATGATTTGTTCGATGCAGTTTCCAGTTATAAATGAACTTAAAGAGGGTCAAAGTAGTTCAAACAAATGGTAGTATTAGTAGTGAAGTTCACTAAAGTAAAGTGTAGATAACGAATTAGTTTTGTAGTTTTATATTCCATGTAAAAACAAAGGATGAGTTCTTGTTCTTTCTTCACTCTCGTTTGGGTTTTGGGTTATCATGAATTATTTCTTTATTCAGAAGATACGCCCTCAAATAGCGTCCGTTGGAATGGTTCCTTTTTTATTTTATCGTACACACTCAAATTAATGAGTCACGATCACGAATGTCTGATTGTGCCAGTTGACACTTTATTTCTATTGCCTTTAAAAATACATGATGTTTCTGGTCTGACGCGACTGGATAAACTAAGCAGAATAGGATAAGGATTAGGACTATACCAAAAATTATTTAACTGGTAGATCTGTATTGATTTTGTGGTATAAGAGAACAAATTAAAAACGGCCGTATTTCCCGTTTTAATTCCTCCCCTGGAATAATTCCCCCTCCGGTTTAATTCCTCCCCCGGAATAATTCCCCCTCCGGTTTAATTCCTCCCCCGGAATAATTCCCCCTCCGGTTTAATTCCTCTCTACCTTTTCATGTTATAAGTCTTATCTTGTCCATGTTGATAGAATTTCTAATTTTCCCTTCGAGGTAATAAAGCCTCAGGGGAATTAAAACAGGAAATACGGTGGTATTTTATTATTATATAGTCTCTATCTGTGAGTTTGGATTATTTTGTATAATCCTTAATCTGACCACTAAAACAACGATACTTGTGTGCGTGTTTCCGATATTAGAATTAAGAAATATTCACTAACTCAAAATACATTAAAACATTAAGCTAGCGCTGGAAGAATGCAGCACATAAAACATTTTAAATCCTCGTAGAAATTAGAATACGATGTAGGAATCAAAATCAAATCAATTTTTCCCATTTACCTGTAAATTAGAATGCATTTGATCAAATAATGTCAGACAAAAGTGAGCTCACGAATAGCGAATTTTGCATCATGGTGATATTTTTTGAAGACTTTGGAAAACATAGGAAAGGGATGCATTTTGAGGATAAAAATAGAGTCTGAAACTGCAAAGAATGTATTTTCCAATAGGCGTTTCTCCAAAACATAAAATAATAAAGCTAATTGAGTGGGCTAGTAGTGGACTTTTATGATTGTTTAATTTTAGTATTTATATTTATTCATAGTATTATATTACAATACAAAATACAATAGTAAAAGCTTTTAAAAGCTATATTTGAGCAAGGAGGGCATTATTGCATGACCTAAAATAAAGTAGACTTTTGCATGCAAAAGTAGAAGCCATTCCATGAGAAGAAGCCTCGTAATCTCTGCATTTATGTTTAAATAGATCCTGTAGTTATTAACTTGGAAAGACCTAGGATGGGCTTATCATTTGTAATAAATATTTAGAAAAAGCGATCGGCCCCATCTTCAGCCGGTTGATTTTCTACACATTTCATCCTAATCAAAGTAGCCATGCCTTCGGGTAAGTAAAGATAGGGGACTTCGCTGTCGAACTGTTCTGGTTTGGCATAACCACAGACGTACCCTTCAACTCTGGAAGCCAAGTGGGAATTCCTTAATTGATTCATTGGGATCTTGAGACGTTCGAAAACTAGTTTTTGCTGTTGGAGCAAGTAATGCTGATATTCGCTGGGGACAAATGGATAAAAAGCTTGATTTAACTGTTCTTTTAGGACAGTTTTGACCCTTTTTTTTATTAAATGCTTTTAGAAGGCTCACTCCTCAACAGGGTAGAATTTCTCAAAAGGTAAGACTCTAGTAAAAATCCGCTTCTCAACTCTAGACGTCATCCCGTTTAACGATTTTTGAGCCAGTTCATCCTGCTGGTCTCCGTGAGTAAAAATCGTTGACATGTACTATAGAAAAAGAAAGGTTTAGCCCATGAAATCCTTATTTTAGCCAAGTTAAACTAAAAGATTGTAGCAAGTACCCTAAATCCTCGCCCGTATGCCGTGGCTTATAGATGCAGAAAAAGATGTTTTGAAGAGTATTTAACATGGGAAAAGATAGCCCATTTAACATGCAAAGGATGGGCGTGCGGCATAATTAACGAGGGCGGCGCATATAAGCAAGGATTTAGGGTAGGTAGTTAGGGATTAAGATACGGGTGACTTCCTCACCTGCTGAGTGTCACAATCCAAGGTACTATCATGATAAGCCCAGAAAGATTCAAGTAATTTTTCAAACGTTACTGTGGCAGGGTCAAATTCAAGATGGACAACTTCTGTGTTGCCTTTCCTGTAAAAGGATTGTAACAACCGTCAACCGTTCTTAAAACTCCGCGTTTACTATCATAAAAATTCGGGGTTTTTATTTACTATTTATCCAACTTACGGATCACTATAAGTGGGTTGTAGAGGTGAGCCTTCATCGGACGTTTGCATACCACCAGAAAAGCCAACGCGAACTCTGATAACTCCAGGAATGGCTCCAAATCTGGCACATGGACCCCAATGACTTCCCATCCCAAATGTGGCTTCCTCTCCGGTTACCGACTCCCATTCTGCGTCACATTTGTTAGAACTCTGAGCCTAGAATTTAAAATTAAAGAGATAAAGCTTCTCGTAATGCATATTTCAGAGCTAAACGCTTCAAGCGACTTTTTAAAAGTGTAATACTGACGCTTGATGAAAAGTCTGTGGGCCATTTATCTGCATTCCCTTTACAGCAAGCGCCTCCCATAGTTTATTCTGTGTTTGGATAATGCCTTTGCCGAACTGTCCACACTTTTTACAAGCGATATTGAACAATTGATAGAGTGACAGGGAAACGCTGCAATTTATTCCAACATTTGTCGGAGTTTTGCTATGGAACTTTTCATAAGCTTAGATAGATCTATGACGACGGATAAGTGACAAACGGGGGCGTTTGCAGTTTACGGGATTTTCTACAGACGTTTGAAACTTTACATGATAAGATATTGCAGCTACTAATGATAAGAACATGCTAGCGTGACATTGATAAGTCAAAAACTGAAATAAAATCTCATAATCCATAATATTCTCTGCTCAATTTTATTCGAAACGATTCATAATCTCATATCACAGCCCGTATAGTTCGACATAACCGTTTTGAAATACCGTAATTCCTCTATAATAGGTCGCCCGAGTTAATTAAGCCGCATGCTAACCTTTACAAGCTAAACATGAGTATATCTCCTATACTAAACATGGTTCAAAACATCCTTTTTCTCATACATACGCCGCGGTCTATTGTTGAAGAATTACGGTAGGTTGTATTCACTATCTGTACAAAAGTTGTTTCTCAAGATGTTCAGACTTCAAAGTCCCATCGATAGACTGGCAATCCTTGTTAAATACTGAGTAGGCACTGACCTCCCCCCTTTTCCGCTTGTGGGTGGTTCTCATACTAAAGTAAATGAAACCTAACAAAGATATTGTAAAATAGACTGCTCCAAAACCTATTTTAATAAACGCTACGTAAGATAACAGCCAGGCGAGGCCCATCAGCGTTAGGGATATCAATCTAAGTCTACGGTCACCGCTGACCTCCTCTTCAGCGTCGTCATCGTCTTCAGCAGAAGCGGTGGGTGTGGTTATCGATGACTTTGACTTGACTAACGGTTTCCCTTCACTCTTATCTTCCTCTTCTTTAAGTGGGGGTTGGTTTGGGAGTAACGCCCGGCATAAGCGATCCGAAGCGCTGTCCAAGTAGCTACGAATGGAGGACTTCAGTTCTTTCTTATTTTCTTCGAGTTTCTTATTTCGACGAAATTTTTCTAATTCTGATTCCATTTTAATTCCGGCTCAGCAGTTTATATGGGTGAGTTTTTAAACATTAGTATCTTCTGTATTTCAAGGTGAAGATATATTTCCGTAATTTCAATTTCAAGGCTGGATCTGGCACTGGCTTATCTTAGCCTGTTGCTTATCTTAGGCTGTTGCTTATCTTAGACTGTTGGTTTTTCTTAGGCTGTTGGTTTTTCTTAGGCTGTTGCTTATCTTAGGCTGTTGGCTTATCCTAGGCTGCTTTCCAACGGGACATGGTAATGGTTCCAAAACGTCCAAATTGAAATTCCCTTATCAAAGAAAAAGAAAGTCTTTTAAAATGCATTCTTTTTTCATCTTATATTGTAAACCGGAAATGTGACTATTTTGTGTCCCATTTGGATTTGGACGGTTGAATTATGAAATACAAACTACAAACTACAACTAAAAACCACAATTAGGTTATCATTTACCATTTTTTAATGCCAAGGGCTATTTAACCATCGAATTTAACTTTTTAGCATGAAATACACACACACATCCTTCAAATTCATTGTATAATAATTTTAATTGTTCCGGAAATCGGCTCAAAAGGATGTAAGAATGTTATCAGTTGTGTTGTTTCCTATCCACGTAGCTAAGTATGACTATCGCGGTTTCACTTTCCATGTCCATTTCATGCACATTTTGCGAGATTGCGAGAGTTAGCATTACATTGTACACTCTAGCATCTTTTTTTAGCAATTAATAAGAGTTTATCAAGCAATTTTTGGTCACTCGAGCATAAAAATACTTTTAACTTCAATGTCAACTTTCGAAATAGGGTAAAATAGAAGAGCGTTGCCCAAAATCAGCCGATTATACTTCATTGAGACTGGACTAGAACCTTTAAAATGACCTGCTAGCTTACGGAATATTCTAATTCATTTTTAAACCTGTGATTCTACTAAGTTTAAATAGCGTTAAGTTAATATTACTATTATAAAACCCTTATACTTTAATTGGTCAGTTTATTATCCATAGAATTATTTTGATTTCAAATGGTACTTTTAAGCTTTTAAGATTTATCCACAACGAGTAGTCATTTTTAGTTTCTTTCTAAAACGATTTAGTTATACATTGATTCCATATATAAATATTTATGCAGCGCACCCACAATCCTCACCTCAGGTTCAACAGGATCGTACAAATAAACCAGATCACTACTTTACAAAAAGGGGACTTAACTTGAAGTTAAATATGGGGGTTTAATAACATTTAACAACCAAAAATAGGGGAGTATTAAATATTTAGAGGGGAAGAATAAATTATGACTCAGTCAGTGAATTCTTATTCAAGGAGAAGGCGTAAAAAGGGGCGAGGGTTAGGGTCAAGGATATCTTAACCTTAACTTTGAAAACTAAACAGAGTACGAGCCAGCCACTTTAGTGCTTACTCAGATTACCATGATACGAAAATTGAACATGATCCAGACATTAAAAAATAAAATTATGAGAATAATATATTAAACTTATTTTAAAACGCCAATCTAACAATATATCCCATAAAAAACTATCAGTCCCTCTGAACTCCAGGTGGCAGAGAATACCTTTGAACCCCTGGATGCTGTGGGACTTGTCCATGCGGGTGGCCATACGTTAATCTTGGAGGTCCACCAGGAATTGAGTAGGCGACCTGAGGAGTAGAGGAAGTACATTTTGCTTAAAATTATAATATGAACTGGCTTAAGCTGACTTTTTTTGAAACTCACATGGGGCGAAGGTGGTCGTCCTTGGTAAGCAGATACATTAGGCTGTGTTCTTATTGGGTATCCTGATGTTATGCCTCCACTTGGAACACTCTGAGAAACCATTTAATTTATAGTTCAGTTTTTACGTAGCATAAGATAACGACAATTGAAGGTACTAAAGTAAGTAAAAATCCAAGTAAACAACGTACATTTCGGTTTACCTGTTGCTGTGATTGAATAGACAAACCATGCCCCGGATGAAGATTTAAATGGGGTCCTCTCACAGACATATTGTGATTTGGAGGAGGATAGTACTTCGGACTTTCGTCAGAAAACTTGTGCGGTGATGAATTCGGATGCTAAAAGTAAAAACAATTAATACAGGCACGGAACAGGTCAAGGAGAACGAAAAAAGATTTCTACGAAAGGAATGCTCACATCGACCGTTTGATGAATTACATAACTTCTTGGGATTTGTGGTACATGAGATAAATACAAATTCGGATTAGATACATGCTTTGGTGATTCGTCTCTTGTAGGCGTTTGAGGTGATCTTGAGGGAGGGGCACTGGCATAAGTGTACAGTGTAGGCTGATGAGGCCCTTGTTGATGGGGAACGGAGGAGTGCGAAGAGTATGAAACAGTTCCATGCTGTTGCTGTTGTTGCTGCTGTTGTTGTTGTTGTTGCTGCTGTTGTTGTTGCTGCTGCTGTTGTTGTTGTTGTTGCTGCTGTTGTTGCTGCTGCTGTTGTTGATGTTGGGTTGACTGTGGTTGCGGCTGCGATACATGGACTGGAGGATGAAAATATTGCATCCCCATCGTTGGCCCTAAAACAGAACGCATTTATTATTTACAATTTATTCCCCAGACGGGAAGGCATCAATTATGTCGCTTTAAAAACTTACTACTTGGATATTGGGGTATCGCTTGAGGGGGCGGCTTGAAAGGACCAAACTTGTAGTTATGGCTGAGCTGGGGCTGTGGGGGTGGCGATGGACTTCTAGATCTTTTAATCTGCAAAAAGGAGATTTAGAATAATAACACCGTATCTCTCTTGCACGTGTATTTCGGTTATCTACATTAAAACGACACGGACACACACAGTCGCCTGGTCAAATACTTACAGTAACAGACATCGTATTATGGGGAGACGTCGCGGGATGAGACGCTGGGACAGTGCCAACTTTATACATAGGTTGAGGCTGTTGTTGCTGCTGCTGAGATGGGGGTTGAGGTGCGCCTCTAGCGAATGACATAGGCTGTAAAAATAGCTGAGGATGGTGACCCACTCCCGCATGGGAATGGTCAGCTAGTTGTAATCTTGGTGGATTGTTATAACTGTTGAATTGATGGAGTTTCATCATTTCGTTAGCCTCTTGGTTCATCAACTGTCGTTTTCTAGTCTCATCCTCGTTTAAAACTCTTTTCAACTGCAGAAAAAGTTGGTGTTTCTCCTCCTTAAGGTCACCCAGGCGGCTTTCCATTTGACCTGAGAATAAAATACACAAAATTAGAAGCAGTTTTGTACCGAAAAACTCATAATATTCATTAAACAAATGGTTACCTATTTGTTCTCTCGTCTCGCTCAGCGTCAGAACGTGTTCCTTTTGCTTCCGTTCCCGTTCTTTCCTCTGACGCTCCACTTCAGCGTCGGCTTCTAACTCTGCAAAAGAGAGCAAATCATAAAGATTTTTATAACAACCAGCCTAGCCTAGCCTTCCACGTCCTAATTGGGTCAAATCACTTCATTTTGAAGGGTAAACCCAGAACAATTTTTTCTAAATGGTATTTTTCTACTAAATAATGTACAGAATTGATTGAAACTTCTTGGACGCATTTAAAACTTTGGATAGGACCCAACCTTGTTTTTTACGCTGTCGTTCTCTCATTATGTGACCCTTGAGAGCGTCCCACATCGGCCGGCTCATCTTCGGCCTTTCCAACACTACAGGGGGCATCTTGGCCGCTATTTTTGCGTCTTTAGTGGAACTTTTCTAACTACAAGTAAATCTAAGGAGGGTTATCTAGCCTCTTCTTATCATTCTGGGCTCAAAATCCTTTATACAAATCCATTTAATAATTTCTAGTTTTTTAGTTCCTTTACAACAATTTAGTCAAATTCAACTGATTTTGAAAAAAGTCCCGTTGGAATCCACTCAATTGGGGCAAAAGGAAGCGGTATTTATTAAAAATTCCTTATGATTCCCGTTTTTGGGATCCAATATTATTGAAACTTGCTACGTTTTTGATCAGGAAGTTATTTTTCATAAATACGTACGTATTCTAAAGCCTCGCTCTAGTCGCCGCCCTCGTTAATTAAGCCGCAGGCTATCCGTTATAAAAAAAGTTGTTAGAAAGGGCATCTCTCACACGTTAAACATAACATGCTTCAAAACATCATTCCCTATAGCCGCGGCTTATAGGTGAGGATTTAGGGTATTTCGAAATTCTCTAAAAAACATGGCAACTGCACCCCCTCCGCCACCACCCCCACTGAGACCCTTAACCAGTGACCTAAGTGGAGGTCTGCATGGGCTACTTGTCCATGAAAAAAATGCTTCCGCGTCCCCAGGAGGGATTCATGTAGTAAATCGTAAGATAACTAACGAAGACGCTTTGGAAGAGATGAAGAGAATTGCGAAGGTAGAACTGGAAAGATTTAGAAGCGTTTACAGCGTGGATTTGAATGATTCTGAAGGAGATGACCGGATTGGAATGGTTGTCTATGTCAGTCCGATGTTGGAGCCTGTTTTGCAATGCGGGCCTGTGTAAAAATGACAACATTTATATCAGTTTACGGTATATTTAGTGGGACTTAGAAAATATTTACATTTTAATTATTAGATGCGGTCTAGTCGCCTTGGTTGAAGCTGCTCAGATCCTTGGAATAAACGTGTCACCGGATGCTGTACTCGAGGATGCGATTTTGAAAGGGATGACGATGAATGGGGAAATATTTTCTGTTGCTGGAATGAAGGCTCTTGCGGATCATCATGTTAAAGTTCCAAGTAGGATTATCAGCATGTACGATGGGGATATGTCTTCAGGAGAGATATGTGTAGAATTTTGTAGGCGTTGTATACAAGGCAATCCTGTTTTGGTCCCGTAAGTTTCCTAGATAAAGATACAATTAATTAGATGTTTTATTTGCATTCATCTACAAGCATGTATGCGTTTCTGCTTGTATTCCAATCAGGTATGACGCTGACTATAACCACAGTCCTACCCAACGGAAGGGTCACTCTGCACATTGGGCGGTGATTCATGGGATAGCGGTTGCAATCCCTGTTTCAAAGATTAAAGATATTTTAGAAGAAACACTTCTTGAAGACGCTTCAGATGATATTTTCATATTGACTTTGACAAAATTCAATCCAAAACTGACGAGGTTTCTTAAGTCAGAGAGCCTTTTTGTGGTTGCTCACCAAGGGAAAAGTGTACATGCTGCGCTTTGGAAGTATAATGAACTTATGCAAAGTAATCAAAACTTGAAGGAGGCTCATCCTAAACTTTTAGTAAATCCGGGAGAGTTTATAATAGGAGATGTTAAGACGGAATTGAGCTCACAGTTTATAATATTTGAAGAAAGATAATAACGATTGATTGTTGAAAAGAAGTTATAACCTGAAGTTATTAATTTGCTCAACTTGAGAACTTGACTAAAGAATATCTAGTCCGATTAAAGTCATTTGTATATACCAGAAAAACGGGAAAATAAATTAGAGGGACACGATCAGTTGTATTTTGCACAATCTTAACTTTTATAAAATTGACGTAATGTATACCATATCTAATAAAGTTAATCCAAGAATTTGGCTAAAAGAAAAGAATTTAACATAAAGTGTCTACTACCCGTCGCAAACACAACCTCCTATTATCAAGTAACTTCAATGACCTTAACTACGAATTAGTCTTATTTAGCGCTAGAGAAGGACTGGTGGATTCCAAGCATGTTTATGATTTTTTACGAATACGGGACGATTATAAATCGGGATGCAAAATAATGGAAGATGGAAGAAAGGTCTTAGTCAAACATCTCGTCACCATCGCCATCACCATCTTCTTGACTCTCTGGAATCTCGACGACAGTTTCCTCCAGAACAACTTGTCCTTCTTCTTCATCGTCGTCTTCCTCGTTTACGTTTTCAATTTTAGGAATTTGTCTTTCAATCAGTTCAATCTGCTCAGTTCCATTAGTAGGTTTTAATTCCTCGTCTGCTTCGTCCACATTTTCTTTCTCTTCTTTCATATCCAAATCCTCATCCTCGTCGACATTCTTTTCCATGCTAGTAGCTTCCGTTTTAGTTCCAGTGAAAACAGTAATAGTAAAATTTTCAACTTCATCACCCCCAAGGTTCTCAGTTTTCATGATTTCATCCAACTCAGCTTCAATATCTTCATCCATGGGATCGATCTTTTTGTTTGAAGCCCGTCCAGCTACTCGGTTCTCCCAGTACCTTTTGCTTCTTTGTTCGTAATCTTCCAGATTGTCTAAAACTAGCTTGCGTTTGTTTGCTATCATTTCTAAAAGGTATTTAAAAACTCTTATTACTATTATGAATTCAGGCGAAGATTTGTTTTAGAAAGAGATTGTCAAGCGTTTTTCTGCTTGGTATAAATCAGGAAAAAATTGGAGTTAGAGATAAATTCATCGAAAACTCTCATCAAATATTATCATCACGTTTGAAATCAGCTTTGTAAATGGACTATATATTGTATGCTTTACCAACCTGTAACATGCTGTTTAGAGTTTTCCAACCGACATTCCATAATAGGGTTCAGATTTTTGGGTAAATAAAATATGTGTGGCTTAGACTCAGTTCGGATGAAATTAGTGAGGTATTTAGTTTTGCTTTCCCACTGCTCCAACTATAATAAATTTTAAATTCAATTTTAAAGCAAACAAGGGAAATTCTAACAATGAATTTAATTCCTAGTTTTAATTTAATTTGTCCTCGTAAACCAACCAACCTCAGCCAACCGACGTCGCTTTACTTCTATTCGTTTGATTTCCGTTAATCGCAACTTTCTCTCCCTAATCAACTCTTGCTTCTTAGTTTTAACTACTTCCCGTTCTTTCTTCGCAGCTTCATCCAATTTTGCTTCTATTTGAGCCCGCTTATCTTCCTACAGCGAATCACAAGTTTCCATTTTAACTGAACATGCAATTTAATGTTTTTTAAGAAGAAAAGGTCCTTACTTTATCCTTCAGTTTAGTTTCTTCTTGTTTAAAACGCTGCAAAGTTCCTAACAACGCACCGAACATTCGTTTATTCCTCTCTCGGCCTGACCTGTCCTGCCTCTGTTCTGCTAAAACTTCTTCTCGGGACTTATCTTTTCCTGAGGACACGACTCGAGATGCGAGCTATAAATTAAATGATCAATCAAGTTAGTTAAACTGACGAATTTAATTGAAAAGAGAGGTCAGAGGTTAAACGATCATGATCATACCCTTCGACCAACTTGTTGGTAATCGTCATCTTCGACAGAGTCCCTTGGTCTGAATCTAGGACCGATGACCATAGGGCCTAATCTTCCGGTGGCAAACCCTTCCCCAGCTCTTCGACGTTTTTCATAAGGTTCTCCTTCGTCTCTTTCGAAATCCTCTCGTCGTCTAAGTCTGGATGTTAGGAGTGGATGTTGATGCTGCGGCTGTTGTTGCTGCTGTTGATGTTGCTGATAGTAGTCTTCCTTATCCGGTTTCTCTTGCTGGGGGCCGTCACGACGGATTCTGCTAAATCCCAATAATAATTCCGATAAAATATCATGTTTCTAATCGTTGTTGTTGTGGTAAAACGGTAAAAAATGATTAAAAAATTAAATTACCTTCCAAAAACGGATAATTCGGATGCATCCTTTCCAAATACTTTCTTGATATCATCATCAACGCTGCGAAGCGTCTCCCGAGCCTTTTCCAACTCTACGTCTAAACTGCCAGCCAAATTGGATATCACGTCCGATGACATTTTTTTTAAACCCCTAAAAAGGTAGATTTAAAAAAAAACACCCGTAGGACACCGAGTGATAATATCCGACTATTTTGCAGAAATAAAGGTCAACTTCGACCTCGAAGGTGAATACTTTTTTTAAAGATTCTTTCTACACCCAGGTCCAACAAGATCAATAAAGCTCCAAAAATCAATCAATCAATCGTCGATATTTGGACTCGAAAACCACAACTTTTTACATGAAAAACACGGGATTTTAAGGAGTTTTTGGGTAGATAGTGTATTTAAGTCGCTTATCGGTCGATAAGCGCTATAGAATAGTGGTAAAAGGTGAAGTAGTTTTTTAGTTTTAAAAAATGGAAACAAACAATGGATTTGGGAATTTGGGTTTTTTTTAGTGATTTGGCCGGACTCGGCGCATCATTCCTCCAGAATTTTTTGAACTTTGTTCGGGAGGAAGAAGGGAGGGGCTTGGCACAACATTTTCTTAACTTTCTCTACCAGACGGCGCCTACTAACTCCAAACAACAAAGTGAGTACAGGGTTTTTTATGGATACTTTTTAAGCATTTTTTGAGATGTTTTTGAGAGGAATTTTTAAGATGATTTTCAAGTCGTTTTGAGTTCATTTTGAGATGGATTTTTGAGGAATGTTTTTAGATGATTTTAGAATGATTTTTAAGGTGTTTTTGAGAGGATTTTTTAAGATGAGATTTTTAAGATGATTTTCAAGTCGTTTTGAGTTCATTTTGAGATGGATTTTTGAGGAATGTTTTTAGATGATTTTAG
>JAQFZX010002677.1:0-17196 GCA_034682405.1 Hydroisotoma schaefferi | reverse complement strand
TGAGTAGAGGGAGGACATTTGTCCTCCCCGTTCGGCTGAACTGTACATTTCTTGCGATCGGTCTCGTAGGGTTAATAAAATATGTAAGTTTAAATCCTTAAGTTACTTACGATGTTCTTAACTCTTTCAAAATGAAATAAAATTACGGGATGAAGTGGAAATTTTGGTAGCCAAAAACTATCACAATAGTATACAGAGCTTAAAATACATGGCATTAAGATGTAAATAAATTTGCCTTCAAGAAATGTAAAATTACTTTTGAATAACAACATCATGTTATCCTCTTAAACAACTTTTTGATTGCAAAGATAATTAAAACACTTGCTGGTGACAGTTCTCTTATTTCTAAAGTATATAATTATTACTTTGTTTAAACAAAACACACATGTTGGACATAGTTTACTTTCGCCCGAAGGAAACACTTCTCTTGAAGCTAATGTCAACAACTGGTTATCAACCGGTACCGCAATACCACACTAGTTAATGGATTTAGTTTTCTAAGTGAATGAGCAAAGTAAACCCTTCAACTTCGTAACTTTCTCCCAACCTACCACACAATCTAAAAACTCAGATTTAACGTTACCTTCATTGAAGCCTTAGTACCCTGCAAGCTAACTTCCCCCTAACTCCCTTTTTTAAGAGTGATTTGTAAAGTTTCCCTGTTCTCATCAAAAACACGTAGTAACTTCAAATACGGTGAATGAGGAGAAGTCTCGTCAAAAGTAAGTTACACGAGGTTAATTAATCTATACTAACTAAAGAAATACCATCTTTGTCTTTAGGCCACTGAAGTATAAAGGCTTCAAGAAATATTACACTAATCATTCACTAAAAGAAGTACATAGTATGCGTAGAATTTATTCGCGTAAGAAAGGAATGATAGACACTAAAAATAATACAGCTCTTAATTAGCTAGAACTAAAGCAATTAAAAAAGTTTTTAGCGAATTTCCTTGTCACATGCAGCTAATAAGTCACGATTATGACGCTTTATTTGTACTTAATTGAGACGTCTACAAAAAAATAACAGAAATGGATCACTTTTATTCCCACTTCCTCCACGCTAACGCCCTTTACTGTACTTTCCTCTACTTCATTACGCATTTACTATAAACATAAAGCTATTCAGTTTACTTCGTAGCGTATGTCAGAAAGAAACTGTCTTTTCGGATCCACAGTTATGAACAAATAAAGTAAAGAATGCAACCTGGAGCGAGATGCATTTATTTTCTCGTCTAAAAAGTAATGGGCCCATGAAGAATGTTATGATTGAGCCTTAGCCTACTTTTACTCATCTATCTGCTTAAACAATAAATGT
Organism: Hydroisotoma schaefferi; assembly: GCA_034682405.1. Lineage (NCBI taxonomy): Eukaryota > Metazoa > Arthropoda > Collembola > Entomobryomorpha > Isotomidae > Hydroisotoma > Hydroisotoma schaefferi. The sequence continues at coordinate 15,879 of JAQFZX010002677.1, read as the reverse complement.
CTCGGAAACTGCTCCCAACTCCTGTATATCATGTACAGCTAAAGTCATACTATAAGAAGTGGAATTCAAGGATAATTTATTTCTGAAGAAGAAAGGAAAGAGGCAAGTCAGACGGAACTATGCACTAGAGATAAGTTGAAATGACAATACCACGAGCAAAATACTTCCTTCCCCGCCTCCTTAAGATTTACTCCGTCAGTAAAGTTGTAGTTGTACTAGAAGTTGAGGCAGAGAAGACAGGAAATGGGACTGACTGAACTTTAGATAATCTTAAGTAACACGTCTTTATAAAGTGAGCGTGTCGGAGCTAAGCCAAGGTAAAAGTAAACCGGGTTTTGTAGTTTTATTTTGTATCTATTTCCCTTACAAACCAAAAGATCAATGACTGGTTTGGGCTTGTATAAAAAAAACAATTATAACGAAGAGGCTGTTGACTTGAGGAAAAAGTATGTGAAAAGTTGTGCTTATTACTTGACCACACGCTACCAAAAGATGTCCATCATCCGCTACTACTTCTAAACTATCTTATGATGCAAAAGCCAGGAAAAAGTTGTGGAATGATGATGTTATCTTTTGTAATGGAAGGTACAGTTTGGTAGTTTTTAAGGATGATAAAAACTGAAAACAAGCTTGCATGCTTAGAGACCGCTCATCAAAGTACATAACATGGATGGATGAATGAGCATTAGGTTTGTCTTTTATTTTTTGTTGTTTCATTGAAAGTAAAATGCAACTTTAAGTTAAGAAGTGCTAGTGGTACAGATTATCTATAAGCTTGTGTAGGATGGCTGTTTATTGGGTTGGGGATTTAGGTGAAAGTGACTAGGTATCTTTTTTCGGGGTTTAACTGTAGTATATATTTTTTCTTTAAGTAATGCTAAAAGAGTTTTAAAGGACATTTAAAATAACATTCCATCCCAATGGGTGGATAAATATCAAGGTTACATGTTACATTAACTGATGCTTTCTACTGCTACTATAATATGCATGAGACTAGGGCTATTACTTTTTACTGCCCTTTTACTCTGCAGTTATAACCGTTTTCTTACCAAGAATCTTATCATGTGAAATTTGAATAATCCATTTGAAACACTGATGCTGCACATATTTTTTCAGTTAGTAATGTATTTTACACGTTGGTATATGTTTAGGGAATAAAAGAGTGTAATTTAATGAAAGTCAAATAAGTTGCATAATCCATAATATAAACAAAGCATTAGAGTACGATCCTCTATTCCCCTGCATAGAGGACCGTGCTTGCTCAAACAACTTTCCTTCTATTCTATACAAACAAAGCAAACGTAAGTGTAAGAAAGACATGTTGATAGAGTTCATTGGTTCGACAATAACGTTCTTAAAGTCGGCGGAAAAGTTAGCAGAGAAATAAACATTTCCTTGATAAGTACCTACTAAGAAAAAGGGAAATAGACGGAGGAACTAAAAGTTAAAAATGGATCGTTGAATGAAACAAGGCCGAAAAACATTTATAACGGGCTATTTTCACGGTTGCTGATTTCCAGCTTAGAGGCCTGCCTGGTTCAATAGCAAGTACTCGGTTTGCTAATAAGAACTACCCCCCTGACAAACAAACGGTTGAATTATATTTCTCTATTCTATAGAATTTGGCCCTAGCTGACCGTTACAAATAAAGTGTGTGCAAGGGAACCGGAAATAGCAACAGTAACCTTAGAGGGGAATTACCCATCTAAGCCCCCCGTCAGTATCAATGCACGCAAAGTTAGCTCTAAGATTCAGAGAACCGTACTGATTCTGTCTGGTATGACTTCAGAGAATCGATCATGTCCGCTTAAATAAACCGGCATATCTGTGATAGTTATCAACTCAAATCATATTGTTTTTGGGCATGCCCTGGAATTACAAACTCTTTTAATGGTTTAAAAAATAGCTTGTGGCTGAGCTTAGTGTGTCTCTAGACACCTGCTGCTAAAATAATTAACAGAAAGAGCGTTTCTATCTAAATAAACGGTTTATTTGATAGAAGAACTCTAATTGGAATTCTGCAAAAGGGTTAGGGCATAATTATACTGACGATACGATGATCAGATCTCAGCCTGATTGACAATGCGGACGATGCCTAATGAGAACAATAATATACTTTACAAAATGGTACATAAAGACTCAACACGAACCCTGTGTCAACACACATAAAAGCTAAGCAGCAAAACACGGCTTTTATACTAAATTGCATTGATTAGCCAGATGTTTATTACAGGATGAGCCAGACTGTCGGTATTTTCCCTCTCTGTAAAGGTAAACTTGGAAAGGAGTATAATCTGTATTACATCCAAGCTAGGAAAAATAAAAGCTCGTTTATTTAACTCTGTAATCTGTTTTCATTTCCGCAAAGGGATGTGCCTTGATTAAAGCTGGTCGGTAAGCTGGTAAATTTAGCTGTAGAAATCTGATGTGAGCAATAAAACTGGGTTTTGTTTCTCGCTGGTCTACTACAAAATGATGATGACATGAATGGATACACATGGGTTATGTTCTTGGTCTCTAGACTGTTGCTCTACTTTTCCATAAGCGCTGGATTCTTCCATCAGGTTTTTTGAACTGTTCAATACACGTAGCCAATATTAGGTATCAATAGGATGACAGGATGATATTTGTAGCGTATGTGTTGTTTTGACATTTACAAGAGGAAGTTGGATGTAACCTTTATTATATATTTGTATATTTAATTATCTATGTAGCAAGGAATGGTATTTCAAAGGATCAATTGTATCACTAGGTGAAGCCAGTTTAGAATAATACTGGCTATGAGTGTGGGTGGAATCGAATGGTTTCATAACTTTAAATAGCCGATGAAAGTTAAAAGAAATGTGAGAGGTTAAAATTCATTGATTGGAAATGAGAAAACAGGATGCACGTCAAATTCCAGGAAAGCTTCAAGTAAATGTGATGATTAAAAAAAGTAATTAAATATCCTCCTTAAAGATATAATAATGAAATGGGTGCAATCAAGTAAATATACTTTTTAGGTATATTTTTATCTTCACGATAAACTTCTGTAAGCTTTTAGTTTAATTAACATATTATACTTTATTTCATTATTGTCAATAGTTAATGAATACTGCAGGTAGTAAATTAAACGTGCGAAACTAACTTAACAAATCTTTGTCATTTAAAGATTTTTTGTGAGAAAATCGTGCAATAATAGCTTGTAACAAAAAGGAATGACAATGAATTGATCAGTCCTCACTTTTCAGGTTCCAATTCGTCCAAAAACTCCGTAGAGGAGGTCACAGAATATTCAGGCATGGTTAAATCTTAAGACGATGAGTGGGTGTGGTTGGACCGTGGAAGGTGGCGATGGTGTCAATTATTAGATCGAACAAAGTGGGTGAGGGTGTCGTTTTATCGGTGATCACTAGACTTTCGCCATGAACTTTGTTCTACATTTGTCTATCCTGCACCTGGAAGTACATATAAAGCGTATACTGTAGAAGTAGCAGTAGTAGCACACTTTCACTTGCCATTTTGCTTTACTCTGATTAAAATTACATAAATTGGCAGTTCTTTAATTAATCTAAGGTACGAGCACACTCTCCTTTTTTTAAAGTTACCATCCAACGTCAACCCAACCAGTGAACTAAACCCCTTTAACATCCACCTGTGCTCAACTCCCATGAGAGAAATCACTCTCCAATCAGCCCAAAGTGGCTGGGAGGTTATCAACTTTCACTCATTCAGTCTTGACTTTAATGCTAACTTTCCCTTCCCTTTTCCCTAATTTAAAATATCATAAATTACAAGGCAGGATGAATTCCTCTGTCCGGGGAAAGGTTAAGTTGCAATTATAGTAGTATTAAGATAAAGTACTCAAACAAATGTTAACAAGTGAGAGTTCATTTTAAAAGCAGTTTGTGCTAACTTTCCTTGTTTAGAAAACAAGAGTAAGACCTGGTAATAATCTTTATCCTAGTTATTTCACCTTTTCTCTCTCTCTCTTTCAGTTTCTGTATATCCGGCGAATTTCTTGTGAAATACTAGACAGAAAATATCCGAAACACGACACTTTTTATCATTCCCTACCATTTTTCTAGCCTTCTTTTCTCCCCAAGTAGGAAAGTAATAATAACAATGAAATGAAGGCAGCCTGAAAAATCCTGCTTGGCAAAGAGTAAACCAAAACCAAATCGAATCCTCGTATGCAATGGATAACCTATGTTCTAGTTACACCAACAATACAGTTATAGCCTACGGTACAGTACAGTTACAACTTATGGATACGTAAGCCAATCTTTCCGACAGTCTCTCCAGGGGAATCTTCCTTTACATTACACTGCACTGGTGATGTTATTTCATGTGTACAATACACACACTACGTGTAAACAGGGTTTTTAACACGTTAAAAAATACATATGAAGTGCCGGCTCCGAAAAAGCTATCTTGCTCTGCATTTTCCTTTTTACATGTACGGATAAATACGTTGAATAAGATTCAGATTGGATTGGACCCACTCGAAATACGGTGTGCTTTCTTTCCCTGGTAATGATGTTATTTGGTTTGTTGACTATCTATTAACTTAATGTATACAAGGATGCTCTGCTTTTTTATATTTTCATTCCTTCTTGTAACATGTAACAACATGGAGCTAACTTTGTTATTTGCTATGATTCGTTTCATATCAATAACTCACAGCTAATTGGGTCCTACTCACTTACCGCAAGTAATTTGATCAACTATTGCTGTAATTGGTCTTTATTAGTTGTATTCGTTTCGTATTATAATTGCATTGCTTAAACAGAGCGAGAGAGAGAAAGTTGAGGCTGCATTTTATGGACAATAATAAGTAGATGATAAGAGTATAAGAAAACCTCAATATAATTCCTATTATCTGGAGTTGGGTGGTCCATCAGGATTAGAAATAAATGGTGGTAGAGCTTTGGAGCTTTTCTCCTTGACAAACTGTCACCTTGCGTTAGACTGAACACTCGATAATTTTATTTACTTGGAGCAAATAAGTGGTATTTTCCGTAGCATCTCTCACACAACATAAAACAACCCTATCTAGCATACACTATTTCCTTTGCTTCACACCAGACAGTACTTTGTACTTGGCTGGAGACTGAACTACTACTGGAATGGATTTAGTATTTTGGATTGTGCATAGAACAAAAGTGTTTACTATATGTTGCAATATAATTCGATTGACAAAGGATTGAATGAATTGGCTTATCCTGCCTTTGCGTAAGTAAGGAGCAGCAGGATATTTGCTGTATTTTGTAACTTTGTTTCCCAATCCCAAGCTAATTATACAAAATCCTTGAGATGGATACATGTCTTTGCTAATTCGGTAGACAGAAGTGTCTCTCTCATCAAAATATGTACACGTCCTTTTCTTTCTTTACAAGACCCATATAGTTCTGCTAATTTAATTTTGCAAAAAAACCATCAAGTGCAAAGTTCTTTTATCTTTTATCAGTCAGAGTTCCTGGACTGGTATGAGTTATTGGACTGTAGGGTAAATATGGGGTTCCAAACTCTTGAGTCATTTAGGCAGGGCTTTGACTTTCCTTACATCCTCTGGATATATATGCATGGAATAGATAATATACTAATAACACACTGATTGCTATTTACTGCCTATGAACAATAGAGGATTGCTGTCTTCTATGTGATTATAATACATTAGGCCTTTTTCCGTTATCTGCGTCACCTCCTTTTCTATTCAGAATTCAGAATCAATATATGCAGTTTCTACCCTGCATATATTGTAGTAGTAAAGTAACTAATAAACTACTGTTAAATGGAAGGGTAGATAGTCCACATAGCAGTAGTGAGGCAGTTGAGACATGCTGATGAAAGGAGCCAGAAATTAACCTGTCGAACCTGAGGGATGAAATTGGGAAATTAATCGTTTGGATTGGACATGAGAAAGGAGGCTCTTTAGTTTCCCTGCCCTCATCTACAGTGCAAGTGAATAAATAGCTAGTACTGCTTATACGGAGTAGTAGTATAGTTTTAGTAGAAGGAACAGGGGTTTTTTTTAAATTAATTTGGACTCGTAAGTTAATTCATTCAATGATAGTCAAGGGCCTGCCAGACATGCAAAGACGGACAGAATGATACATAGATGGACAAAATACCGGGAGGAATAAAGGTACCTAGTCGAAGTGCTTTATGTAAATGAATATGCAAGTAGATAACTTTCTAACGAAGTGACTTAAGTGTGCTTTCACTGCTTACGTAAGCTAACATGTATGGACAAGAAAGTTAAAAGTATAGTCAGCAAGCAGCATTTTATGGAATACTAAACGTATTTGTTTTCCATTGGTTAATGTTCAAAGAAATTCTGGCCTTCTGATGTGTACTTTGAAAAGACAGAAAAGGTAGAAGTATTCTTTTAAATAATATTTTGATACGAGAGACAGAGTTTTCTTTATGTTTGCTTTGAAGACAGCTTGATTAAAGTTCGTCATAAAGACTTACAAATAGTAGAACATTCATAACATTTAAGTAATCTTAAAAAAATATTCTTCAAAGAACTTACATCCTGCATAAATGGAAAAAGGTTCAATTTAATAAAGTAAGATTTATGGAGCAACAAAACTAGATACTACTATACATGTTATCACGTAGCCAAGGCGCATCGCGGCCACCAAAGAACAGATCAAGCTACTTGTAAACCCCTTTTTGTATTACTAGACGAGTTGTACGTTGTTTATCGACGGTTTCGAATCCTTACCCCTTTTCTTGCCTCATAGCCTTGTCATGGAATTAGGTTTTCAGTCGTTTGCATTACCCCAAGGCTTTTGTAGTGTACCTACCTTATGTGGTCTGGTATGTCAAAAGCCAAGTCAACCCACTCAGCTTTAAGTAAAAAACGTATATGACGACATGAATGACTCTAGTGAAGATTCAATTGGCTAAGAAGCCTCCGTACAGAGATATAATATGGGGAGATACACCTGCCTTTGTACAAATGACCACAATAATATTGAATTTTCGTAATGATATTATTTCAGCAAAAGTTTACTATGGCTTTCAAATCTAAAAAGAATCTACTTGAGTGAAGAGTGGTTTCTTATGGTTACAAAAATATCCAGAGGTTATTCGTTGATAATGTCTCCATAAATGCCTTTGTACGTTTGTCCTGAGGGCTACAGCTACACAACCTTGTCGTAGAAAACCTATGCTCATAAAGCCAATTGACGGATGACTTAACTCTATGATGAATAACGTTCATTCAACTAAATTATAATAAAGTGCTAGTAAACCTTTAGCATTTACATAGAATTGAAATCGGATCGCGTATCTCTCCTACCCATAACCCATAAAACCACACGTTAACAAGGCTATCATTACTAGATTCCATTAGTAAGCTAAATGAAAGGCGTACGAGCTTTCTCCAAGCCTCTCTTCCAACCAAACGCACGTAGGTACACTACTTCCAACTTGTCAGTTACTTGTTAGGATAACAGATAAATAATTCTCACTTTGTCAATCGTACGAGTAATCTATACTTTAGCACTTTTCTAACTCCACCAAGAAACCACACACACTGACAAACACAAAGACCAGCTTCTCTGTCCGCCTTGTTGGGTAAAACTGGTGGAAATATTTTCCGTTTCCTTTCCTCAATATCTGAGGATACCAAAAAGGGTAGAACTGGGTAAAGAAACCAGGAGTAGCTGTAGTTATACTTGTAGTAGCTGTAGTAGCAGTTAGTAGTGTCGTCGTCCAAGACCTGTCTAAACTCTACCGTGTTCGGGTCTACTACCTGCAAGTCTAATGCTGAATGTGATTCTTTCTCTGATATAAAGATAGAATAAGTAGATTCTGCCTTTCTCTATAATGCAACTGTTTGGTGGAGAAAGCCTTACAAACTTTAGTATTAGAAAATTGTCAGCCAGAAATATACTTGTGTAGGTATGGAGGATAAGGTAGCCTGTCATCTCATGATATAGTATGCGTGTGTGTGTGTCGTATTTTTGTATTCAATTACTCCCTTATGTACTGCCTGGAATGTAGTGACAGTTGGTAATAGTAGCAAGTGGTTCATTCGCAGTCTATTTCCATTCAGCTATTAGATTGATTATAAATATATTCACACTTAAATGATGTGTAACTTCTATGCATCCTTCCTTATACATGATATGATATTTGTAGATACTTATGCATCTGCCGGTAGCGCTGTGCTAGGTATTTACATATTAATTGATTTATGATAGTGCAGAGGTAGGTAGAATATGAATATACGTAAATATTTAGGGTAGAGTGAACTAATGGTCCGTCTAATTTGAAGAAAGCACGTAGAGGTTAGCCGAATAATTATCGATTAGGTCATTGTATCCCATCACTCACATTACATTACATCAGACAGGCAGGAGTAGCAGGTTTTAATGGAGTCGCTTCTACTATTACTGTTAGCAATTCGTATCGATTAGTATCCTTTTCATGTGAGTGAATGAACTACGAGGATGAGAAACTGTCCGTTGGGTCCTTTCATGCTCAATATTAGGAAACTAGATAATACTTTCTAAACTTCTAAGAGATCCAAATGGTCACAGTTAGTACACATATATTTTTTAGCATATAGCTTTATTTACAGCAGTTCATTACGGTATTTACCAATTTAGTTGGATCGATGAGTAAACAGTAGTTGCTATACAGGTATGAAAAAATAGCTAACAGAATATAATAACACAAATAGAATTATTTGGATGAATGGATGAAACTTTTAATTACGGATATTATCCAATCAAAAGAATGTTTTTACATTCCAAGTCCAAATACTAATAATAGAAGAAGACGATGGTAATAGTGGAAATGGAAACTGTTTACTTTCCAAAAGCCCATGATTGACAAGGTAGCGTAGCGGGGGAAAGTCTACAAATGTTCGCAACATTAATAATTTCACATCCAAGAACGGCGAGGCAACGGCAATTTTGGCCTAGAAAAGCAAGTCTGACTTGCTATTATTGTATTTTTGATCGAAATAAGGTTAAAAGAGTTAGCGATATGCTTATGGCCGATTGTTTAAAACATTTATAGAACCATACATAAAAGATAAGGTAAAGTTAAGTAAAATGCCCAGGTGTGGTTTACGACTTCGGATAAATTTAACTCCATTGTGACACCTAGAATTAATAAATTAGATACACTTTGGATTTGTGGTAGAAGAATCAACATAAACTATTAAACTCTTCTAATGGTATTGGTGGTAATTAAATAAATGACAAAGCATAACTTTAATAAGCTTAGACGGGGACAGGACGAACGGTCGAATGAGAAAATATTTTTGCTTGCCTAAGCTTTACTGTTGATTGTTGTAGGCTTTAGACTTAGCAATTTACAGGAAGATTACTTAAGGGGCGTGTTGAAGGTTTTATTAAAGTTCCTATCCAAACCATATACAATGTAATAATCTCATTAATTTGGTTGGAAACTGCGGGGAGTACTTCCTTCCTAACGGTAGGAGGATGGGATGGGAGTGTACGGATAGAAGAATTTGGAGCTTTTGAACTGAATGTTTGGCGAGCGTGTAAAACACTTTCATGTGCTTATGTTAGCACTTTTTCGAAACTGGGGCATTTTTGCTTACTTTAAAAAAATATCATCCCAAATAATCAATACTATCAAGAAGGGGAAACTGCAGGTATTAAAACATGTTTCCTGAGATTACAACTTTCGTTGAAGGGCCTTTGTGAATTTAGAAACTTATCGCAGGGTAAACTTCCGCTCAATTGCATAATAGGCACATGCCATATGCGATGCTAACTTTATCTTCGTTTCGAATTGACAAAAAAAGCCAAATTTTAATGCAATGTTGGCTACATACTTTTTCCGCTGCTGGTTTGGTTGGTCCTGCCCCTGTGGAAGGCTTAGGTGTAATTTAAATAATGATGGGGTTTGTCCCAGGGATAAAACTGAAAATAGCAATTTCACTATTCCAGTTTTTTTTGCTACAATTGGATAAGAGAATTTTGGGTGGGTTCGTGTCCTTTTTAACGGTGGCAGAATGGTGCTAATTGAATTTATTTTGTGTTCTGAACTGCCAAAAAGCTTGAAATTTATAGTTACACACTTAAATCCTTGCTTCCCTTTTCTGGTTTATCTTAATTGCAAAAAAGAGACGATTTTCTTGCGAGACAATTTCTTCCTACGAGAATCAAGGAACGTGTTGGTAAAACGATATCTTATGCATGGCTTTACCACGCATAATGCATACTGGAAGCATATCCGAGTATTATTAAATTATTTTTTAGACTATAAAAAAGTAAGAAAGGTAAAGTAAAAGTGCAGATGTAATTTATCATTAAAGATAATAAACTACGGGTTAGGGTAAAAGGCACGTGTAGTTCACGGATGAGGTGACATACAACTGCAAAATAAATTATCAACGTCCTGACACACTCACTCGCCTGTTTAACTTTCATACTTCCAGATAAGATCGATTCAAGTGAACGTGACTTCATGTTTGGATGGGATATGATATAAATGAGATATTGCCATTTAAACGTGTTTAAAAGCAATAGGTAAATGCTTCATTCATAATGGTTTGATCAGCTATTATGATTGTGAAAGTAATGTTATTCTACTAGAATTATTTACATTCATTTATCTAAGTCTTCCCTTTAAAAATTGTATATTAATTATCAAAGTGAGCGTAGAATTTCCGAAGTAAATAAGCTCATTCCAGCGATTATTAAATTATATGTAATTGGTCGAATGTGATTTTTTCTTTCGGTTTTGTTAAACATTAGCTGCGCGTTTTTAAGGTGTACTCCTTTCATTTAACGATGGACCCAAACGGACCTTGAGCATTTAGATTTAGAGAAAAGGAGTGTTATTCACTAAGCATAGAAGGGATTATGATGAGGAACCATTTTCGAGACATTTTAATGGAAGGCAAAATGTGTGGCACCTGTCAACCCTTGCTCACCGACCCTTCTACTGTCTTTCAGTCCTTACAGTTGCGAGATAAAGTGATAAGCAAACTATTATTTCTCCTTTTGTTCAAAGTAAATGTTTACATTTCAATTGCTTCTAAAAAGAACAGACAAACAAATAACTATACAATTTAGTGGAATCGCTATGAGACATTCTGTGTTTGCCGACTTTGTTATTGAGTCATAATTTTTAGGCCGAGTAGCGCAAACAAAATTCTAAATATGTTTAACCCGACAAAAAAGCTTTGTCTGGAAATATGTGCTGTTTTTATATGACAAAGATTTAAAAAAATCTACTGCATGTTTTCACATTTGAAGTAATACCATAATTTATAATCAAACTCAAGCTTTCCATCCTTATTAAAAATTACTTACAAGAATTTTGAGATATATATGAAACCTTATGATCTCAACTGTAAAGTTGTATATTAACGGATTTTCGGAACGGAGAAGCTATTAATACGACGTGTCTTAAAGTGCTACCTACCTATTTTTAAGTATTTTTAATATAAATCCTAACCCGGTTTACCTAGCTTTCTCCCCAACGTAGTAATCTAATAAATTGGAACTGAGTACACGTTTTTATGACGAGTGACTCAACCGAATAACTTCATGAGATTTTAAAGTTTGACAAAAGGAAATATGGTGATATCATGTTATTTTGTGAGTGTAGTTCATTCAATGCGATCCCACACTTTAATGACCAGTTATATTGCTGCATGCATTACTCTTAATTTTCACTATTGACAATGGTAGTAATATTCATTTTATTTTAATAATTGGATTTCATTAAAACTTGAAGTTGAATAAACTAGACCAGCTGTAAGACAAAGGTTTCTTTTAGAGACCAACTTTTAAATGTTGTTACATTTATGTCAGTCCTGTAAAAGATATAGAAATGTCCGGACGATGTAAGCTGTCTGATCGAAAATCTCATTTCATTTTTAACTATGATACAATTAAAGATGGTAGTTTTAACGGATAAAAATAAACCAAACCGTTGGTTGGAAAGTTTGTCACAAAAAGGCTGGCCATCAGCAATATAAACGAATGAACACAGGCCTCTCTCTGGTCCCAGTTACTTTATTCTCCTAATCGAAACCCGCATCTTCACCTTGAACGAAGTTAGTACGATCCCATCCACTTATCTTATCTGTTGTTTATCTTAGCAGGAAATCGCTATACGAAATGGTAATATCAATAACAGTTATTTCCACGTTAAGCTAGAGATTCTCGCTTTGGTTGCCAACCTCTGAAGAAGTAATCTAGATTGTATGGTTACGATTATATCTCTCTTTTGTACGGTCATGTTGCTAAAAACACACTTTCTCCTAATAGCATAGGTAAATTATCATCAGGAACGAGTGTGGTTTCTATTTGTGTGGTAAGAATCGAGTCCTTGTGTGAACTGCGACTCAAGTGAAATTGGCCTTGCTTTCGATAATCTTTTAGGTTAACGTTGAGATTAGTGACCTATTTTTACTGTTTAGTCCAAAAATACAAAACCCATGGCCACGATTTAGACTGGACTGAATAATTAAGTGGTAATAAAATGATTTCTCCATCATACCCAACATAACTGCACCTTATTATTATTATTTTACATTACCTTACCATCTTTCTTGCGTGCGTTTAGCAGTTTAAATAAGTGGTTTGTGAGTTAAATAGATATTTAAGGCCCTTTTTACAGGTTAATATTATTGTAAAGTTGAATTAGAGTATCTTATAGCTAGTGTATCGTAGCCTTGGAAAATGCTTATATATTTTCTTATTTATGTCTCTCCAACATCTGGCTCTTGCATGAAACGTGCACAGTTGTAATAGTTGAAGCTTAGCTTTCTCCAAATAGCTTTAGGTGAAAGTACAGCGGGGGAACGCCATTGAAGGTTGTGATGGCCATATTTTGAAAACACCCAACGCTTGAAGATGAGTAGAGACAGCTTGCATGTTTCAATGGTTCTCTAAGATCGTTTAGCAGGCTTGATTCAGATGGTATATAGTATCATAGCTAAGGGCAAAAAGGTGCATTGCTCATCCTACGTAACAGAGTGGAAGAGCGTATTGATCAAGTGCTTGACACTTTAGTCAGTGAAAGGCAACAGAATGTAGAAGCTGTGGAGTAGATAAAGTAGAATTTAACTTTACACGATGTTAAAAGACTCTTTTGGGTTTTAAAATGCGACGAGTAGGGATAGCAGTTGTGGTAAGGAGCATTGGACAGGTATTGTACTATTTGATAGAGTATGCAAAGCATGGCTTAAGTAGCTCATTTAACTTAAGAAAAGTGTAACATCCTGAATAGATTATTAAAAAAAGAAAGAGAGTTATACAGAAATTGAATGCATCTTGCACTCGGAGAAACGATGAGTAAACTGTAACCTAAAAATTAATTATTAGATGAATGCAAATAAAAAAAGTTAATAATGAGTGACAGAGAAACAAATACCTCTTGTATACTATTTTCGCATAACGAATTTCGTCGAATAATATTTCTTTAAAAAATACTATCCCAGGGCATACAGTCCATTAATACTGCTACATTTAACGGTTGGTTGACTGCTTTAAGAATTAATTTTTACATGGTATTCCGAACCCAATCGGCATTTAAATACGCAGCATTGAATAACGCTTCAATCAGCAGAAACAGTTAATGATAAGTTGTAAGTAGGAAAAACATAAATAGGATAAATTACAAAAAAATGGGTGGATTACTCAGGTACTGGATACGGAGGGCATGCAATTTCCCCCGTGACCTTTACGTGATCTTGCTACACATGGCACATCTGCTGCGGATAACTTATCGGTGTTTGTGAAGGGTACCAAGCGTTTCGACTATGATATGATAACGCATAGTTTCCAAACCACGCAAGGAATGGGTTTTTAATAAGTTGCTTGGCTGATCTGAAAAAAACTAATCTTATTTACTCGGTTTACTATGCATGCTAAATTTTAGTTTATATCTAAACAACGTACAAAACCCACCAGGCATGGCATGGGAAACAAATCCAGTAAAGTAAGCGTAGAATATATATCAAGTTAGAAGCATAGATAAGACCCTAAGTTCTCTCTCTTACCCATACTTTTTTTGGAAAAAGTTTCCAAAAAGAAAAATACACTATTTTCGTACGCATATTTTAAAACCTGAGAAGAAAAAACAACTTTCAAAGAAACGGTTTGCGTAGAACTTAGTCTTTGAAGCCATCAAACCATATGTGGGTTTATGCCAGTCTACCTTTGCGTGTACAGTTGCTTCAGAACTTTTAAAATGGTGAAAGATGTACAAATGTAAAGGTACTTTGTTTTCAGGTTGTTCTTGCGTAAAATTTGCATTTGCTTTTGTTATTATTACACAAGGTGAAAACCTAGGATAAAATACCTAACTTCAGTAAAATTAGAATTGACAGGCATAGCCTAATTTCACCGAAGTTTTCTGTGTTATTATTATTACAGTTTATCTGTGTCCGTCTAGAACTGAGTTCATAAGAAATATACTTCTAAGCGTGTTATGAAAAATTTCTAGGGACCCCATGAATTTATTTATTTAGATAGTTTTGAAAAAAAAACTAATTGCTGCAGTAAGCATTCGATTATAATCATTTAAGACAAATAGTTGGTTGACTTTTATTGCTAACATGTTCACAAAAGCCCGTCTATCTACACCACAGATTTAGATTACCTTCACTGGTCGAATGAAAAATCGTTGCGATATTATTAAAACGGGAAAAAATAATTGCATATCTTGAAAAGCTTTGGCTGTGGATATCAATATTTCAATCTAATTCAATGAAATGGAAGGTAAAGTGGAACGCGAATAGGGAATGATGCCCGGTCTCGGTCTGTGAATAAATAACAATGGGCGGAGACGGGTTGGTCCATGTGGAAAGAAATGATAAGGTAATTGCATTACTTTTTGTTTGGTTATTTGATGATGGTGGGTGGGTGGTATTATCTTTCAATCTATTGCATTATTATTATTATTATTATTATTATTTTTATTATTATTATTCTGAGACTACTAATATAAACTGACTTGTGTTATTAGCAACCAAGCTCTATGCATGGTGGACGAATGTTAGTTGGTGAAACATAAATCTAGGTGTGCATTAGACATCGACCAACGTCGACCAACAACGTGGAATACCATTCATCCTCCGCTGTATTATTCTGTCACGATTCATCAGTCATCATCATACATTAGTTTCAGGCTGTAATGGAAGAATTGTTTATGCATATAAAACTCTGCTTGCCTATAGCCTTGCCTATTCTTGGTAAAGGTAGAAAAGATAAGTTAGTTATACTATAGTAGCTATACTATAGTGTGGTAGTGGTTGATTTGTGGTAGCTGCCTATTTTACCCGTCGATTTATGTTTCGAAAACAGTAAATCTTGTCGAGCTTATTATATTCTGCTGCATTTATTATGGCAGTTGAAAATATTCTATTTGCCCAGCTCGTATACAAAGTTAAGAGTCAGTGTTGTAGCGTTTTGCAGGAAAAGAAAGGCTAGGGTAAAGTACTTTATAAGTATTGTTTATTTGTTGCACAAACACTGTAACTCGTGTTCTTTGTTTTAATGATGATTATCAATAAATCATAAATTGGTGGAGAAACCTTTATAAATAGTAACGGTATAAATAATTCACCGGAAAGATTGGGAGAGCTATTAAAGGATGCAATTAATGGAGTGTTAATGGCTTATCGATCATCCATAGGTATTAGAAGTGTAGACGTACATTGCATCTTCAGAATGTGCATTTTAAAACCTCATCGCTACCACAATTCATGAAACCTATTTACCCATTTTTTATTCACATCACAGGGGGAAAAGTTCACATCTATTACATTAGCCAAGAAGAAAGCTTATTAGAATAGGATGATTAAAATATACCGTATTTCCGGAAATTACTCCCCCCCCCCCGAAATTGCGCCCCCCCGGAATAACTCCCCCCTACCTTTCCATG
>JAQFZX010002676.1:0-17206 GCA_034682405.1 Hydroisotoma schaefferi | reverse complement strand
CTACTACTACTACTACTACTACTACTACTACTATTACTACTACTACTACTACTACTACTGCTGCTACGACTGCTGCTACTACTGCTACTGCTACTTCTCCTATTCTACTTCTACCTCTACTGCTATGCTACTTCTACTAATCCCTATACTGCGAATACTATTACTACTATCGTAATTTGTTGACTATAAGAAGCCGGAACAAAATGTTTTTTGTTGCCGATTTAACTAGAGGAAGAATGGATGAAATGGCTTTCATAACTCGGGGCTTGTAGTAGAGGAATTAAGGTAGTGGGCATCCCTTCTATTTCAGTTTGTAGTATTCCTACCTATATTATGTAAAAGACAATGCGTGTTATTCAAAGGGAACTGACTGACTGACTCTACTACTCTGTACCGTTCACTGTCAGCATCTAAATCTGTACTCTGCTGCAAGTAACTACGTAAAGGTATATCGATTTTTCCCAGAGTTTGCAATTTACCTACCAAAAGTGCTCTAATATGCAGGTAATACTTATAATTAAAAAACGTAAGATGAACAATGAATACAACCCTTATTGTTTCCAAGTTTCAAGTTGGTTCATTTGGTTTACTTTTATTTATAACTACATACTACTAGTTTAGCAAACCCTAACTTTATTAATTAAATAATCGGAGTAGGTATATAATTTTAAAGACTAGATATAAATTGGTTCACTAAGTTTATTGCAAATAGCTAGGTAGTCTAAGGATATTTGGTTGACATATCGTTAGAAGATGTTCTATCTGTGTAATTCCCACTACACAAACAAGGGCTACCGATGTTGGAAATCCCTCGCCTACGATAAGCGAATCCTCAAACCCTCGGACGGGTCTTCTGGTCTTAACCTCCCGGGAGATTTCCTCATTTCAGCAACCACAGCCGTGCTAAACTAAGCGTCATGCCCGCATAAATTGTAAATTGTAAATTGTAAAGAGTATGCAGGAAGTGGGTAGGTAGTAACTCTGAACAATATTACAACTGTCCCACTAACTTTAGGTAACTTGTTTCATTTACTTCACGGCTTTCATACTTATGCTACTTTTACTAGACAACAAATACAAGGAATTTTTGGGCATCGGGCCACCCTGTACTGTTTATGCATGCCTTTCTTTTGTTACATCCGGTAACTTTCCCAGGTCCAGAGTCAACAAGAGCCGTGTATCTTTCAGAGTTGAATTATTGGATTGACCGTGTGCCAACAATGTTTTATGTGAAATAATGAAAGTATCATCCGTATGTATGTGTGTTATATTCTGAAAGGAAACTACGATAAAGCTTTGAATTTGTAATTCGAAATTTCATTTTTATAAGGGACGGCTAAGGCTATATTTTATTTTACGAAAGTCTGCCAATTTGCATGGAGGAACTGGCAAGGGGAAATAGCAAAGTAAAAAACCGTATTTCTGTAATAACTCTTAGGGATTGGCTGAGAAATAAGGGTAGGTAGTTTTAGTAGTAGGAATTGGTTACGAAATCTGGAATATAACATTTCCTCTATGAACAAATCGTTTTAAAAAGTTAATATAACTGTTCCCTTTTTAAAACTGAGAGGAAACTTAGGGTTCCTTTCTTTGTAAGATTGGTATTATGATTACTATTATTATTATTATTCCTGTTACGAATCCTATAAGAATCTAAAGCGATCTTTCTTGGATAACAATAGCTGATCTTGGTCGTTAAATATTACAGGTTATTATTTTAAGTATTATCCGTAAAGTTTGGCCCAAAGGATTGAAGCTAGATAAACCCAACTACAGCTTCTACCCGGTTGACTATCCAAAGCTAGATTTTAGTTGAATTTTGTAGCAAAACTAGGTAAGTAAATTACTTGATGTAGATAGAATGAAATGCAAAACTAAAAGAGATCATCCAGGCAATTGACCCCAATCCCCGGGTTTCTTTGTCCATGTTAACCCAATACGGGGTTTTATAACTGTTAGCCTTCAACTTTCTGGTATATAATTTATATTATTATTAGAGGAGGATAAAGTGGTGCATGATATTCTAGTGTAGCCTTATGTCTTAGAACCTGGTTTATTCACCTTTCTCTCTAGTCCCCCTGTCTGTTCCTCCTTGGGGGAATTTAACGGAATGAAATATGACTCATTAAATTCAAATTAAGCCAACTCTGTCCATTATGCCTGGCTAATATCCCGTATTAAATTATTACCACCACCGGGAGGAGACCAGGAAACATAACACGGGCATCCCAGAGAACAAACTCATAAGCTCTCTCTCTAGCTCTTACACAACGGACGATAACAAGTCAAGTAGCGTCCACCCGGTTGACACCACCTTATGCTTTACTTACTTTTCTTACGGATATTATTATAAAACTGGCATCAATTATAAAGTAATACTTCCCACATGGAATGGAAGATAGTGGAACTGTTTGGGTGAATCAAGTTGATTGTTGAAAATGTACAGGAAAGGGCAAGGATAAATAACTTTAAAACATGATTAAAAATGGTTGAAATGCATAATTTTATGGGTAAACGTAAACTACAAAAGAAGGATTAACTTTCTCAACAAGTTTTTAAAATAATTGTATCTTCTTTAGTGCATTTTATTACACGCTTTTATCCTGTTTAAACTTAGCGTATTTAAACTTATTTATTGAGTTTGGTAGTGAAAGTGTGTTAGTTTTGTTGGCACATGGAACAACTCCATTGTATTGGGTAAATGTAATGTGTAGTATACCTACTTTCTCCTCATAATATTTGTTTCCTGACCAAAACTGGCCTAGAAAAGTTTACGCATTCCATTTCTGGGTTGAATTCTACCTTCATTCTTCCTCTCCGTCTTGACATTTTCATTTATTTTATTGTTACTGGCTCACTCTACCTTGAAGCTACCTTCTTCAGTGTAGTATTACTTTTCTTACTTTTAAACGACTCTTTTACAACACTCCAGCTCAAGTTTACCTCAACTTGAAACACCCAATGGATGTAAAATGTAAATGCTCTTTCTGAAGAGTAAAAGTGTAGATATAAGTCTGGGAAAAGTATTGGATGGATTTTGTATAGTAAATATATTTACAAACAGTTAACTTTCTCCGTATGAAATAACAATAACTCCTTTAGAGGGTCTTTGATAGATGGATGTTGGAGGTGCGGGGTTTTTTTAACGGATTTCTAAAATTTAAATCTAATTTTGGTCGATATTGTCATTACCGGTTATTATATTAAGGTATTTATTGCTCAGAGTAGTCTGGTCTTCTTTTGGTATTTGTGTGTTTTGTAGTGAGTAAAAGCGGTTTTGGGAACGATGGGCATGCATGATTGGCATATTTTATTTTAAATGAAATGTAGTCTAGATTTCGATTAGTTTGGTTTAGATATTTGGTCGAGTTAGATGCTCCAAAAATACTCTACTTTCTCCTGGAAGTTGGAACAAAAACTTGGGCAAGTCTCCCTGCCTCTACTATTCCCATATTTATTATTAATATTTAAGGTGGTAAAAGTCAATTCAACAATATCCTCATCTCTGTCACTGTCTATTGGGGTATACCTACCTACTCTGCTTTATCATATCTTTCTCACACCCTCATTTATTTATTTGTTTGGGTGAATATTTGGCCCGTCATCTCACCCTTCAGTTGAATAACTAATTTGCAACTAAAGAATAGAAACAAAGTAGGAGTGGCCACCATGATTTCCATTATGTTATTTACCATTGTTTATTAAAAAGTGGTAGTTATGTTGTCAAAATCTGCAACCCAGATTTTATCATCATCTTCAACCTAGAATTGATCCAACCCTCCTTGTTTTTATATTATATTATTGGCCTAGTCCCCAGTTAGCTGGTTTTACTGACGTTGATACAAATTTGGCACAAAAGCCACCAAACCTCCACCAGTATCTTTATTTTACCCGGATTTTTTACATTGTGAAGCAAAATCTACAAGCATCCGTAAAACAATGGTGAATCATAGTAATTCATTCTGAGTCACCCGGTATCGTATCGTTCCTCTTTGTACGAAGCAAAATGATACTTGCAATTCAATGCTGGTGGCTGGTGATCTGCTACATTTTATTGTATTATTTTTAGACAGAATCCAAATCCATTTTCACGTTTTAATTACATTCTGTCAAATAAAATGGAATATTTAGACAATGGAAAGTTAGACAGGGAAGGTAGGAGAATAGTTGGATATTATTTCTACAGGAGGGGTAGGGGCATATTCTGTCATTTTAATGTTAAATTTAATCAGATTTTCAGAATCAAAAATCTATTTTTTTAACAAAAAAATTGACACAGGGAAATATATGGAATTAGTAAAAATAAAATAAAAAAGTCAGAACCAAATACAACAGCTCAACCAGACCATCAACAGGATAGAGATTGTTCTTGGATAGAGAAATGAAATTTTACATAGATGAGGATAGTATAAAAGTTAAAAATTAGTTTAATTCTAGTTAGGGGAAGCCGTAATGGAAACTGCAAAATGATCCAGAAATGAAGCTGTGAATGATTAAATCTAAAGACTAAATCCTTGAGTAAAGTAGAGAATAGTGTTGATTAATTGTAGAGGTGTATGTTTCTTAATTAAAATTTACTTGTGAGTGTTTAATTATAATGGAATACTCAACCTTTTGATGCTCCTTTTATTGTTTTATTTATTCTTTGTAATCTCTGGAGAAAGTATCCCTAAATCATTCCTTCAGTTGCTAAACTGTATTTCCCAGGATTAGCTGTTGCTAATTTCCGTGACTTTCAATAGCTAGATCGTATGCTTAAAATGATCCTGAAAATACTAGTAGTCAGGGTAGGAGGATACTGATAGCTCACACTTATGGAACTACCCTATGAAAAAGCCAAAGTTCATGAGTATAATCCCGTGTTGAATGTAAAAGGGAGTCTGCTAATTTCCCAACTTCAGACTCATCCTTTACTGGTTTTGTTTGCCTGATTTATTGCTACAAGGGTCGTAAAAACCTAGTCCAACTTTAGCTAATATAAATAAATACTACGCACGTCAGAGCTTAAAGTAGTGTTGTATTCAATTAAGTTTATTCATAAACTTGGAATAAAGTGGAGTATGTGCTAAAAAGTATACTAAAATAAGTCATCTTTGTTTGTTGTTGGCCAAGTCTGTGTTTTTGCGGTTTAACCTGATTTCCACCCCAATAAAACATAAAACATTTCTTAGTTAGCATAGCGAGTTTATGGTGGGAGGGAGCAGTAGTAATCATTTTGTGGAGGAAGCACTGATTCGATAAACAAATAGAAATATTTTTATAGAAATACTTTAAAAGTCGATTTCGCATATATATTTTAGCAGTAGCAGTTAACTAATTTATGGGTAGCTGACAGAACATCGCGAAAAAAACATCGCAGAGCTCAACATCGCGGGTTTCAAAACATCGCAGAGAAAAACATCGCGAGGTTTCAAAACATTGCGAGGTTTCGCGAGGTTACCCGATGTTCTGTACTGAAGTAATATTTTATACCTCAGGTAATGCAGAAATGATAGTTTATTTTCAAAAAGCTACCAAAATCTATGTAAGATGGATTGGGATTGGTAGACTTGAAATTTAGTAAAATGAAAGATTGAATGACTCGCATTTATCAATTAAATTCCAATAAAATGCGGAATCTAATTCCGAATTGATTTGATTCGCAGAGAAGAGCTAACCTAAACCTAAAGTAGTCAGACAGAGAGAGAGAAACCAACGAACCTTAAAACCGCAATGAATTAATAGCTAGATACTAGAGACCCTCATAACACCTCTTTACCAACCAACTTAACCAACTTAACCAGATATATCTAGAAAGGTGTACTTTTTATTATTATTTACTACGCTCAGCAGCTCATCTGAGTCATTCACATTGATTTGGATCTATCTGGGTGTAAAAGTACACAACTATTACCAGTCGCGTCGAGTCACCTTCCTTTCATCCAGAATCCTATTTATCATCAACCAAACTCCAACCACTTACCACCCTAAACAACACAAAAGACAGGCAAATAAGTTTCAAAAATAAATATAACACTACATAGGCTACAATTCATTTTCCCATCTTTCAAATCGTGCATCATATTCATAACTCCTAAATAAATATGTGTCAGAATGTCCACTTCTGTTGTAAAGCTATTTAACTTTTCGGTCTATAGAAATAGGAAGGTATTTGTTTGCTGATAAAAATGCAGTATTATTGGCTTTGAAAGTGGAATTGATTAACCTTTAATTCAAACATCAAAACTCCATCAAGAAGTTCTCTCAACTTAATTGATAGAGAGGGATACATGGATAATCTTGTGCTAACCATGAAATCCACTGGACTAGGGGCAGAAATATATTCATACTTCCACAATTAATAAAAGGCTATTTAGATTCAGAGATTTGTAGTTTACCACATAACGCTTTGAAGTTTGAATGAAATATAAGAAAATGTTTAAGGTAAACCCAGACATGCCTGGGAGTTAGTTCAGACTCAGTCGGTTTTTTTATTAATATAAAATAATATGTATATTTTTAAAAGCTTTTGTTTGTCGTTTCGGACACTGGGCTTGACTTAACTAAAACTAAAACTTTAAACACGTAGCTAATCATTACTGTAATTATTGATCCCCGGGTTTTATGGCATATCAGACGATGGGTAAACCCCGGGCTTATAGCATATCAGACGATGTGTAAACCCCCCGGGTTTTATGGCGTATGTATCAGACGATGGGTAAACCCCGGGTTTTATACATCCTGGATAAACTCCCAGTTCCAATCCAGCACTATACTTTTGTAAAATAAATGAAAAATAGCTGTAGTAGCAGCTATTTGATCAGCCTTATATAAGACCGTCAGTTTGTGATTGTGTGGAAATTAGCTTTGGTGGAAATTAGTGAGGCGTTTCTCCAATTTGTTGTGTGGATTCCATAGATTTTGTTGCAAAATACCTTAACTTTAGGAGGACGAGGATAGGTAGTATTGAAGGAACAATGTGTGACAAAACCAGAAGAGTCCTTTCACTCCTTTCAATCATTCAGTTCTGAGAAGTAAAGACTAACCACTCCTTTCCACACAAATTCATCTCATGAAAGGGAATTAAAGGGAAGAAAGGGAATTCATTCTTACCACTTTCAACCATTAGATTTGTCAAAACTGGTCAAAAGTACTGCAGACGATGGTTCTAGTAGAGCATACCTATTTTTGGCCGTATTTTTTCTTGACAAATTAACTGAGAAAAAGTACACTTTAATTTTATGTCAATTTTATCCAATTTTACTAGCATCAACTTCCACGTCTCTCTTTTGCCAGTTTCGACCGATTTGTTTGCCTGTTTCTCTTTGTTTTTGCTGTTTTCTAGCGTAAGAACGTTTGATAAAATTGTATTTACATTAACACTATATTTCTTTGTACCAACTGCCAAGTAGTTTGTGCCACAAAATTCCAATTTCAGACGTCCCTTTCTCCCCAACAAATCTATCCTTATTGGTTCCATATAAGTCCAAGTGATTATTTGAAAGACTGATGAACATCCTCTCATTAAATTCAGAGTCAGAAAGACAAAAGCTAAATGCTCAAGTAGCCAGAGACAGTGGAAGTTAACACCCTTTTGAATCCTTACAATTAGTTCAATGACAGTCAATGTCTACAACCCCTTACTACCTACTATATCCCATACTTTATCTATGACTATAGATCCCATGTCCCTCAATATACATTCCCACTCTACGTTTATACTTTAGCTGTTTCGGCTTTCAAACACTTTCTAAAGACTGAGGAAGGAAGCAGAGAAAGGAAATTAATTCTAATAAGCAACTCGTGTCATCAGTTTACATTTGAACTTTGTCACGTTTATCCGAAATCAGAAAACCCAGTGGCATAAAGGTTTATTGAAATTATAACGTCAAACTACAAATAAAATACCTTCATTAGTCTACTACTCTAATAAATTAATAAACTGTTCTATATTTTATATTCAAATTAGATTTAAAGTTGTAAAAATGTAGTGTTCTTATAAACGGCCACGTATTTTCTGCTATGCATACTTATTTATTATACAATTCTCAAAATTAAGGAAATAATGAGAGATCGTTTCCCTTTGCTACTTTCTCCGAAGAATTCATTCTTGGCGAACAACAACAATCCAGAAACAAGTTAATTATATTCATAACTTCTCCTGGTCAAGTTTACCCAACTTTCAGATGCTAAAGTCAAACTAAATATTATGTACTGACGTGACAAGTAGGGAGAAAGTGACAAAACTATCTCTAGTACTACTACTACTGCAACTACTGCTACTACTACATCCTACTACTACTACTGCAACTACTGCTACTACTACATCCTACTACTACCACTACTACTACTACTACTACTACTACCACTACTGCGTCTAATACTACTACTACTACTACTTCTACTACTACTTCTACTACTACTGCTTCTAATACTACTTCTACTACTACTGCTTCTGCTGCTGCTGCTACTACTACTGCTACTTCTACTTCTACTTCTACTACTACTACTACTACTATTTATTACAAGCCAAGTATTCCACAAGACAATAATTTACTCAAAACTGAAGTGAGGCCTGTGAAGTAGAAGTCTCGCATCTATCTCGTTGTGCCTAAACCCTTTCCCAGTTTGTCTTAACATTTAAATTTCCTTATCCAAATAACATTTACAAATGGGAACTGAAAGGCGACGAGATGTAGAGTTTAAAGATGAAGATGAAAATGTTTGCAAACTTATTTCACTTTCGTTCCTTTTGTTCTTGTAAGATTCAAACTTCAAACTAATGTTCTAATTCTTATTCATTGCGGTATTTATGTTCCTGCTTTAATTTCTGATACAAAGTTTGTAGACCAACCACCGCCAGTGCTAAGCAGAACTACCTAGTTAGTAGAACATGAATGTATTTATAGTTAAATAAAGACGACTGTCTACAAGAAATAAGGAAAGCCCAACTTTCACTCCAAAACTCGGTCAAATATCAGTTTTTGATAGTCTGTAAAAATGTGGATTTCTCCTTCCACTTTTGTAATGCTAATAATCTGTCAAAAGTCTAAAGAGTATTTACTCTGACCCTGACCTCCCCCGTCATCCGAGTAAAAGTCAATTTCATTAGCTAATTAAACTAACAGCCCAATATAATATCCCTACTCTAATTATCGAGGACAGTAGTAAAGCCTTTATAAATAAACCGTATTACAAATGACTGTCCTATGGATGACTAGGTAAAGGTGTTGTTGATTTATTGAAACTTATCCCAGAGAAAGTTCCAAAAACAAATGGAGGATGAAGCGTGTTTATTTAGTCTGTAGACTAAAATAATTGCAAAGGTTATGTATCTAGTTTTGAAAGGATTAAATTGTAAATAAGTTTGAGTTGACCGAGATAGATATCTCTATGTTTGGGATTGGGATAAAATATTTGTGCCGTTTCTGTCAATTAATTTCTAATTAATTTAATTGTTTTTTTTATTAAAAGGTGTCAACTGGAACGGGAGTGGCGTCATTTTTTGTCCATCTAATTGTGGCCGTTCCAGAAGCATTCATCCTTGGAAATGGGGAATACCACGTGGAACAAGGGAGTACTATCAACCTTGTATGCATCATTGAAAAAGTTAGTCCCATTCAGTTTTAATGACTATAATTTGATACTTTTTTTGTTAAGCTTTTTTGCTAAACGCTTTACTGGAAGATGTAATTACCGTATTTCCGGAAATTACTTCCCCCCCGGAATAACTCCCCCCTTGCAAATGAGACCATTAACTCCTTCGGGGGAGTAATTTCCGGAAATTACTCCACCTGGGGAGTTAATTTTTAGAGGAAAAATTAAAATATTTAACATGAGAAAGGATAGGGGGATTTTTTCCAGGGGGAAGTTATTCCGTGGGGGGGCGTTATTTCTGGAAATACGGTACGTGATATTGCATTTCTAGTGAAATTATACTGAAGTCCTCCATCAGTTGTTACTTTCATTGACAAGGTAGACATAATCGAGATGTTCAATCTATTTAGCACTATAAATTATTAAACAAGCCTATGAAAGGATTATGGAGTTAAAATCCTGCTGATTATGCTGTTTTAAATATTCTTTGTAGATGAAACCTTTTGTCAAAATTTAAACTTAAAAGACACATCTTTTATGCAACTAAAGTGAAGAAAGTATTTAATGAATGTATTGGGGAATGGATAAAAATTCGGAATTAAGTTATTTATTGTACATATAATAAAATAAAAAGTAAGTTGACATCTCAAAACTTTCCTAAGCACAGCAACTAGATAGTAATAATTAAACTAGAGGAATTTGTTGAATCAGTTACCAAAATGTTGACCTTCGTAACATCAAATCCCAACCAAACTTATCCTTTTGTTGGAAACCTGTGTGGGGTAAAGTTTCTAGCTCAGTTGGGTTGGATTTGTATTCCAGTAGGGTCCTTGTGGATAATTACCTTCCTTAAAGTTAAATATTAAAACCCTTTCGTCATCCCGTAACATTTATAATCCAAAGGGGATCACCCTAGCTTTGAATTTTACGTTTTTTACACTCCCCTCTTGAGGAAAGCTGAAGTGAGCCTTTCTCCTTAAACTTGTACAGTGTTGTTCAGTAGTACAAATTACCTGGGCGTATTACACGAAGAAAATAACTACCGTATTTCTCGTTTAATTCCCCCCCCCCCACCGTCTGAAATAGTTCCCCGGTGGAATTATTGACACCCTTTTTATGTGCTTACTGTAAATGTTTTTTTTTTAAATAATAAATAGAGCCACTGCGAGAGATAATAAGAGAAATAGGGTATCTCAATGGTCAGTATGTAACTACCTTTATTTCTCGTTTAAAACCACCCAGTGGAATTATTTCCATAATGAGCTCATGTCCTAAAATAAAATAAAGCTCCAGGGTAATTAAATGAGAGTAATCCGTTATATTACGGGACAGGGTTGAGCCGTTCTTGTTGGCAACTTGTTCTGTAGGGGATTTCCATGTTTAAAATTTGGTCGCTTTCTCTCTTCCATTTATTACCTTCGTCTCTGTTCCCTGATAAAAAATTCAAAAGAGTGACGCTCCCCTCGTGAAACTGAGGACTAGACGGCTGAACACCCTCTTCTTATATTTTATATATATGGCTACTACTACTTTTTGAAACTGTGTAGACAGTCTCCAAATGCCCGACAACATTTCCAACGTTATAATTTCTACATCAATTTGTTAGCCACTTTCACCGCCCCTTCCTCTTCTACCGGTCTTCCAATTCCAATAACAACTTAGTTACTACTCCTATTCATGTTTTAATTCCCCTGGGAAATTATCTTGGAACCTTTTCTTGTAAAAAGGAAGTTTACTAATATGTCTTGGGGATGAGGAGGGCAGTTAAAAGTTGGGGAATTAAAACAGAAAGTGCAGTATGAAAGGTGGATTGACATTGGCAATTTTATTATTCAGATTAATTCCACAATTCGGATAAATTTTATGAATTACGTTAGAAAAGGTTCATCTGAGTTATTTTACATTTTAGCAAACACTTTGATATTCTTGTTTGCAACATCAGAAAACCAGCTAGAGAAGCCAAAATGTATTGTTAAAATTCATCAGAAGTCCGTAGCAGAAAGTTGAAAGAGTGTTGTTGTTAAATTTGTCATCTATCTATTGTTATTTAGGATCGTAACCATCCAACCCAACCGGTACAAATCCCTTAAACTTAAACCTTTAAACTTAAACCTTCCAAGAAGAGAGTGAAAGCTTAGAATTAGAATGAACAGAGAGGAGGAGGATGAAGGGTAGACTGGTGTTGAATACAAATGATATTGAACCTTTGGCTATTATGTATTAATGTGTTTAAAAGTGAAAAGTCTTATGACTTTCCCCTTTGTAATATTGTAGATTCCTGTCCCCTAACCTCCTCCTCTTGTTGATTCCGTCTAATAAATGTCTCCCGGGATTAGAGAACAGGGATCGGTATATTCTGGGGGTTTTAAAACAAATGTTGTATTAACTTTATAAAAAGCTGCTCTTTGGTTTTGAGAATTGGCCAGTTAATTCTTGGGCTGGGTGTCTCTGGCTAGAGGCTTAGTTGACCTTGCTTGGCCCCATTAACTAATTGGAATTTGAGGTTGCAAGTTTTGTACTGGGAAACTGACAGGGCACGTATTTAGCAGAAAACCTCAAGATTCAGAGGTTTTGAGCACCCTGTCTAGATCCTGAATGTATCTATAAAAATGCTAAATTCCCTTCATGTTTCTACTCTCTGTAATTCTAGTCTCTGGTGAAATTAAACCTTCACGTTCCCTCTTCTCATCAACTCCTCTACTTACCTAGTCTATCATGAAAGGGAGAAACATCCAAACATCATCAAATAGAAATACTTTAACTTAGGTTTGGTATGGGAAAAAGTGCTCCCTTAAAATAGTAAAAACACAGCCCAACCTTAGAAAACTGGTAAATGCAAAGGGACTTCTTACTTTCAAACCCACAAAATGGTGTTAAATTCCTCACTTTCCATTTCTAAGATTTAGATGCTGCAAAATTGGAGTTGTGCAAAACCGGATTATTTAACTGAAAAATATAGTTTGAAATGGTTTACTAGACCAAACTCAGAGTAAATGTTCAAACCACACCCACCCACAACAGAAGTTAAATTTATCTTACAATAGGAGCAGTATTTCTAGGCAAAATAGTCAATACAATCTTGCAATTTATTCAATCAATGAGTAGAATGGGTCTTCATGTCTAGCATATTTTTCACAATCCCAGAACAAAGAATCTGCCCTTTTATCTACTAGATTTTGCGAGATATTTGCCTACACAGAACTCAAGGTCTAAAAGCTGGAAGAGAATGATGCAAAACGCTATAAAAGTTTTGGATTGGTTAATCCTGAACTTTTTTGAAACTTTTCTGAAAAATCCTCGTGAAAACATCTGGATTTGTCGTATTCTGTTGATGTTGTAAGCTGAATAAAGCCTTCCCCTTGACCTCTATATGTAATCTCTCCCAGAGTAACTTTATTGACTTTTTTTTACTCCACGTGCCCTGATTTTATCATCCTTCTGTCCATCCCTGTCCAACCTTCCAAACTAAACTAAGCCTTACAGAGTTTATCTTTCTCTTTTAGTTGGACTCTTACTTATAGCACACAATACTAGCCACTTTAGGCCATAGAACTCAACCAGATTAGATTTTAAAAGGATGAGAACAAAAGAACCTATTGAATAGGAGGCTAGGGATACCGTATATCTTTGAATTAGAGGCCCTCTCTAATAACACCCTTAGGAGATACAGCTTCTGCTATTCGAAAGGGGCTATTAATTAATAATTAAAATTAATTGTAATCTATACGGGAAAAGAACGACCAGAGAGAGAAATAGTAGCCCGGTCTCCGTTTCTGGTATTAAAAGGGATTGTTATTAATCCAGAGAGATTAGTAGATAGATAGTAGCCCTGGGTGTATTTTTTTTGGATATTATTATTCTGTGAATAAACTAGAGATTTAGGATATATTATTGAGTGAGAATCTCCAATCTCGAGCACACGACTGACTCCTTCTATAACCCAAGACAACATTATGGATTATTATGAACAGGATAGAAAAAACAAGGATTTTTTGGGGAGAAGAATGAAGATTTTGCCCTTAAGGGGATTATCAGCCTGTAGAAGATAAGACTGTCGATAACTAGATCCACTTTCATTCTCGGGTTTTCTAAGCTTTAGGGCTACAAGGATATTTAAGCTCCTTTCTGAATCGTTGCATCCCGTGTAGTATTTTAGCTTTTTCATCCATTTATTCAACTTTAAGGGTTTTATACTGTTTAATGGGATTTTTATAACATTATTTTGGCTTTTGCTCAACAATTTATCAGGTCTTGTTGCAAATACTTTTGTATTTAAAACATTGTAAGTACTGTGTACATTTTTCAGATGTATTCTTATTAAATAAATCACAATTTTTATACTCTCAAAAATATTTACCTAAAGCGTCAGACCGTTTACTAGCTTTTCTAATGTAATTTAAATGTCTATAAAAAAACAAGGAAATAATGTAAATCTGTAGTATACGCCATACGCGTAATGCAGCTTTCCCCTGCCTTATTGTAAAATAATAATGATTATTCCTTGAAATTAACTGACACTCGTACTGAATTATATTAAGTATAAAAATATGTGACCTTTGTTGTACCTTCAAGTATGGGTCCAAAGTGGGCTGAAAAAAGGTAAATAAATGGAAATTAAGTGACTAATGGAAGTTTTCGTAAATGTTTTTCAGAGTCCGAAACCGCCAGAGTACATATTTTGGTACCACAACGAACGAATGATAAACTACGGAAGTAGTAAGGAGTTGTCAATCCACACGGAGCCAGGGACGGGTAAAACTCACTCAAGACTGATCATTCGAGGGGCTCAACTCACCGATTCCGGTAACTACACCTGCAAAGCAGCCAATGCTGATTCCGCTTCTATTATGGTCTACGTCTCACAAGGTAATCCCCCTTGAAACCCTTCAAAATTCTGTATAATTGGGTCTAAAGGCTGTGTTATTTCTTATTCCCAGCCTCCGGTCTCTTCACAGGGGATCAAACAGCAGCAATTCAACACCACAAGACTGTCTCTTCCTCCGCCACATCGTCCACGGGGTCAAAGGGGTCATCGGGGGGTGGTGGGGTCACCCTTACCTCGGGTGCTGCAGGGTCGCCCTCCTCTCTTCACTTTTCCGTGCCTCTCTTCTTTCAACACTTATCATCTACTCTACTCTTTACCTTATCCGCTTTCTCTCTACGCTTATCATCCTATCTTCATTAATTAATTTTATAACAAGATGTTGCTTTTTTCGGGATAAATTAGTTCAATAGAAACATTAGCAGTTACTCCACACTTGCTGTATCACTTTGGTAATAAATTAGGACGGATTTTATGGGCTAATATTTCCGGTTTGGTCTGAAATAATCCCCACTCCCATCCCAGTTTCCACTCCTATCCGGGTAAAATCCCTCTTCCCCAGCCCTCCAATAAAATTAACTGCTTTTATTCTAAATGTTTTAAAATTGCACCAAGTCCTGTTAGCTATTCCTAGGGGAATTAAAACTGGAGATGTGATAGATTTAATTACAATTTAAGGTTTTTTAAACACCACGTTTTGCACATTGTTCTGTTTTTCTATTTAAATGTCTCAATGGATGTTTCGTAAAAGGTCTAAGTATTGTATGACCTTTATTTCTATCTACTGACCCAGATTACAAATATGAATAGTTTGGTAAGCTTGTAATTTATAAAGATATGATGATAATTAATTACAATTAAAAAGCAGCATAATTCCAGGTCCCATTTATAGAGACACTAATTCAATTAACCAGAGAGTAGGTACTACTACTACTACTGGGGTTATTATAGTTAAATAGAATTACAATTTCCCATTAATAATTTCCGCAAAAGTCCTAACTTTAATGTAGAGACACGATGTGTAGTTTTAAGGGAGAATTATTGTTAAAGTTTGTAGTGTTATTTTAAATAATTGATCACAATAATGCGTACGTGTAGGATGCTATAATTATGTTTGTCACGGAGGAGGACGTTTAATCGGACAAGTGACAGGAATTATGTAGAAATATCAAGAATTTAAACTCCATAATTGCAAGATAGTTTGGTCTAAAAGTTTATTCAGCTTGTAAAATGGGTCAAATGGTAATTAATTAAGGATAGGTTATAATTCTAATAATAATAACTGTATTCTATGGATTAAGATTAACTCTATAAGTTGTAGGTACCTGAACTAAAATAGTTGACTATAACTTAACCTATAATTTTATTACTATTCTCGTACCTTGAACTTTAAACATTACATACAACTACTCAATAATGTAGGGAGTTAACTTTCATCTTTATTGTGTATATTTTGAGGAATTTGTGAATAAAAACTGGAAAGCGGTCAGGAATGGAATGAGGATCAACTACAATTTAATGTAAATGATAAGTTTTGAGTTTTGCCTAACGAAAACTGAAATAAAGTAACGTTAATTTAATGTTAGATTTATTAAAGTTACTATAAATGTTTCAATTTTTAGGTATAAAGGATAACAAATATTTAGAGATAATATTATCAACCAAAACTTTAATGAAATTGATTAAAAATTGATCATAATTAAAAGTAACAAAATACTTGAATAAAGATTCAAATTCTTGTAAAAATTACAGCTAATTTCAATACTGAAAACTGTAAAAGAGGGCACTAGTACTTTTAATTGTATTTAAAGTCCCATTGTTTTTTAACAGGAGGTTTTAAACTTTTCTACCGTACCGTATATCCCGGAATTACAGCCCCGGTTGCTATTGAATATTAGCATAAATTTCCAATCATGTAAAAGTGGTTATAGCTGGAAGGTTTTAATATTTGGATTTACGGTACGTTAAGTTTCTATTTTAAAATAATTAATGCTGCCTCATGAATTGAAGAGATTTGGACATTATTTAATAACTTTACGTCTCTTGTGAATGTTTTATTCAATAATTCCATATCCCCCTTAACTTTACTAATTAATCAAAAAATTACGGGTTTCTTTGAGGGTTTCTGTGGGGTTTGGAGTGTTTTTTGAAGGTTTTAAAGAGTTTTAGGTTTTTTCATTGTATTTTCGTCTCTAGTAATAAATAATTAGCCTCTGTAGAATAGAATCCATGCCCATTTAATGTAACGAAACTGCTACAGCAATTAGATTAATAATGAATAATAATAATACACCATAAAATAATTACAATCTACAACAGTAGAAATATATAAATTTATCTAATAAGTGAAAATGTGTTGTCTATTCTTTCTCCGAGATTGTTTTGATTAAATAAACTGATCGATGATGTTGGTCGTATTGAAAATGCACTTTTCCCTACTATTTAAAGACATTTTTTTTACTCATTTTTCAACTTTAAAAAATACGGAACCTGTGCCAATAAACTCCAAAGACTAGAGTGAGTACCGTATTTCCGGAAAATACTCCCCCCGGGGAGGGGAGTTAATTTTCAAAGCAAAAATTGAAAAAACTTTTAACATGGGGAACATAGGGCGACTTTTGATTTTTTTCGAGGGGGGAGTAATTTCTGGAAATATGGTATGTCAATCAAGCTATTTATGACTTCCATTCCATCATGCATGCCACTTTGGGAATGTAAATCTAGTAAATATTTATCTCATACAAACTACCGTATTTCCCGATTTAATTCCCCCCCCCCCGAAATAATTCCCCACCCAGTATAATTCCC
>JAQFZX010002675.1:0-17208 GCA_034682405.1 Hydroisotoma schaefferi | reverse complement strand
CCCCCACTGGCCTGAAATTTCGAAAAATATTGTTCTTCTACTTTTGTTCAAAAGTAACAAATAACCTATAATTTTTGGTAAAATCCAAAGTTTTAGGTGTAAGGGTCAAATGGACCCGATCGGGTAAAAAGTTCAAAAAATATTTTTCTTCTACTTTTGTGTAAAAGTAACAAATAACCTATAATTTTTACTGAAATCCAAAGTTTTGGGAACCCGTGGGGGTCAAAACGACCCCGACTGGCCTGAAATTTCGAAAAATATTAATTTTCTACTTTTGTCAAAGGTATCAAATAACGGATTACTTTTGGTAAAATCGAAGGTTTTACGTACCCGTGGGGGTCAGATGAACCCGATAGGGTGAATAATTATCAAAAAATTGTTTCTCCACTTTTGTTTGAAAGAAACAAATAACGGATTATTTTTGGCAAGATCTGAAGGTGTAGGGAACCGTGATGGTCAAAACGACCCCCACTACTGGCATAAATTTCGAAAAATGAGGTTTCATAAAGAAGCAGATCACATTAACATTACTTATTTGGCTAAAATCGGAAGTTTCGGACCTGGAACATCATTGAGTGATAAAATTCGTTTTTTTCAAAAATAAAACACGCTTTAAAACCCTTTGGTTTTGAAGACAGCTCAAACTAAAGAGGAAGAAGGAACGGCGTGTCGGGGCTTAGCTCCCACATAAAATACCGGAGAGGCCCAATAAGCCGCTTTCTTTGTAAGTGTATGGTAAAACGGAGAACGAATAAGGAAATCAATAATGGTAAGTAGTAAACGAGAGAACGGTTTAATTTTAGATTGAACAATGATTCAGTCAAATGTATAGTACAGCACCCCGTAGGTTATATCAATTGACTGGGCTAATATAGCTGCTTGGAGGAGGTTTTACATCTTAAAGTTCATGAAAAAAAATTTAATAACGTTAATGAAGTAAAATCCAGTTTTATGAAAAACATCCACCGAAAAGGTTATAAAAAGTGCTTGAAGCTATAATTCGTTTCCAATCCGAATTAACTCTAGAACCTAATGCATTGTACGATCTTGAGATGTGTAGTCTTTTCGTTCAATTAGCACTTAAAGTTGGTTATTAATTAAATTATCTTGGAATTAACAATTTTCCCGAGAATGAAGGATAGCTGTGCTCAAGCTATTTAGCAGACATGCTGAGTCAAGAATTTTTTGCATCGAATAAGATTAAAAGTAAAGTCACCCAAAGGTTAACCACTCTAGATCATGTAATGTATTAAACTCCGTCTTAAGTCTTTACTACGCACAGCAGTAATTAAATATTTCAGAAGCTGTAGATAAGCCTCATGCAAATTCGGCCCTCTCTATCCATATACAAAAAATCACTCTGTAGGAGGACTCTTTGTCTATGCTCTCTCTCTCTCTCTAAATTTATTTGTAAAGGCTGATAAATCGGGTCGATGATAATGATTCTGGAAGTGTCATGTTAGCATCATGCTTAGATAAGACTTAAGGATGATTCTCAATCTTCACATTTTAATGTTTGTATAAAGCTTCATCTTCAATTGCTCCTTGCCCTTTCATTACATAAATATCTCTAAAGTTCTGTGTATGACGTTTCTACTAATTGAGTTAAATGTCATTCCGTTGCGTTGTGGAGCTCAATATCGTGACACTCCATTTCTGTTAGTTTTGTTTGACACATTGCCGTTCCAGAATTTTGACAGAGTAATTAAAAAATCATATCGTAGCTCTCACGATTCAGGATCATGGCAGGTCTGTGTTTTTCAAATATTTGAAACTTTCAGGGATTCTCAATACTTGATTAATATATTTTCCTTATTTTTTTCTTTGTTCCATTTAATTTTTCAGGTCACTGGAGAAAGTTAACGAACTTTATATTCCTAATATCCCTACTTCAGAGCAGCTTTCTAATTTGTCAAGCAGACGAAATAGCAGAAACAAAGTCTGGAGATTTAACTCCTCAAGAAAGGGGTCGTATAGTGCCAGGGATTCATCAAGAAGTTTTACGGCAACCGATTTTTTACGAAACCTTTGTGCCACTCATTTATGAATTTAAAACTCCAAAATGGAACAAAACGGAAATAACGTTCAACAACTGGTATACATGCACCTCCGAGACAGCCCCTTATCGCTACTCGTGTCCCGTAGTTTTCCATATGAACCAAGCGGTTATGAACCTACATGTGGATTTTGCAGGGATACATCCAATCGTCAATCCAACTGGTACGAATGGTTTGTCCGCAAGTGGTACAGAAACGACTGACGATGCTTCAACTTTAGATGCTACCCAGTACTACAGTAGTTTATTGAGCTCGGCCGAATTTTGCAATAGGATTCAATCTCATTTCAGTGGAATTTGGACAAAAGCCAAGAGGCTCGAAGGGTACTTTGAAACCTTGAAAAATTGCCATTGGTCTTCCGGACTTGAACCAATCCTCCAAAGAAACCTGTCCGACTTCAACTACAGCGTTAGGACACCCTTCACGCGGATGGAGAATAATTTCTTTAATCATTTTTATAAGCACATAGTTGCCCCTCCATCAGATCATCCTCCTGTAGTATCCACCAACACTTCGGCCTCGCCAGCTATGCTATCAAATAATTTGGATTTGGTAGCCTCAGCTTTGTTGTCAAATGCTAGAACAACCCTTCAGGCTGGAATTCTTGGGTTTTATTATGCAGAAAAGAATCGGTGGATTCATGCGAACCAAGACTGCATGGCTAAAGTAATCCCTCAATCAATCATTGGTCGGGATAATTTCACAGGTGGATTAATCGCTGTTATGAATCTCAGTGGGATTTTAAGTGGCCAAAATGAGCTTTCTATTGGTGTAGATTTAATTTCAAAATACTACTCATTGCCTTTAACGGACTGCTCTCATACGGATTCAGATAGCCTACTTGTTCGGATTCTTATTCCAGTTCTGAAAAAGAACCGTATCAAAGGTCTGCAACTGCTCCATATCCACAATCTTCCGTTCCAGTTTCAGGAACACATTTGTAAACTGAAGTTGGCTGGTGGGAGTGGTCCTGGAGAGCATGGGGGGATTTATCAGCAGCAGAGCCATGGTCTACATTACCTGTATGATGAACTTGCAGGACTTGCTTTCCCTACTGATTGCAAGCCTAATGAGCTATGCCTTTTGTCTGAGGCTGATATTACAAATCCTAGAAAAAGTGATAGATGCATTTCCGCTTTACTTTCAAGGAACTACCCGGCCATAAAGGGTCATTGTCAGTTCGAATGTAGGAAGCAAGATGTGGAGACGCCAGTTGTTACCAGGATCGGGAGCAATAAGTATGTAATAACGGGGAGCCCTTTGTACTTCAGGGTCAGTTGCGAGGGTAATGGGTCAGGTCGTGCTAATAAGGAGTTTGAAACTCATCTTAAAAGTGATCCAAGCAGGATTGGGGCCCTGGAGGTTACTTTACCTTGTAAATGTCAAATGCTTCTGCCACGAGGCCTGATGTATTTTAGTGAGGGCCTTTGCGACTCTAATGTTACAAAGGTGCGTGTGGTACCTATAGTTCCATACCACTTTGCAAGAGTGAAGCCAAGTTCTAAGGATGGAGCTGGAGCTGTTGGCGAAGGATTTTACTATGAGAGTTTGGAAAATGATAATGAATTAGTGAATTTGGCCGATTACGTGGATTTTGACAGGGTAAAGACGTATTTTGAAACAGGTGGAAACAGTCACAAACAGGGGGAGGGATTGATGTGGGGAACAGAGAAGTCTGAAGATGAACATGGGAATGGGATAGGTTGGGTCTTTTTATGGATCATCTTCAGTATCTTTGTACTACTGATTTTAATCCTTCAGGTCTATGTCCTTTATGAGATTAGAAAAATTAAAAGGACGGGTTATCCTATGGATGATAGGATACTTTATAGAGTTCCGGACTCGCCTGTTATGTAAACATTTTAAAAACCAATGCAGTTTATAATAACTCTCATGTTAGTTAATCGTTAATAAAATTGCCTGGTTTATCCTACATGATAGCTCTTTTGAAAGAACAAAATTTGAATTTGAATAAATGTATTTAATTACTGAAATTGTTGTTATTTATGAAAGATAATTCAAACAACAAAATTAATGTCATTTAAGGTTGTCTCGGCCTCGACGCATTTAATATATTTCATAGACTTTCCTCCTATTAAACTTGCAGATCACAGCCCCGGGTCACATTATATTTATTATTGAGATAAGTTCTTCCGTTTGGAGATATCTATTAGAAAACAGACCCTTCATCAATATCAAATATTTTTTTGAGTTTATAAAATGTAGAAGTCTAAAAAGCCAATCTCAATTTTTAACCTGATGACAACCAAAAAGATGTAACTTCCTGAGAACTGGCAAACTGTTGAATGCATAGTAAGCTGTAACATCTGTAATTTTTATTCCTAATCCTCGAAGAACGAAAGATTTTAATTCTGTGGATTGAAATAAATGGGAATAATCTCAAATATATATTGGTGAGTTATCAAAATTATATACTGACACTGAAAGAATTATTTTGGAAGCTTTAGCGAAATAAAGTACTTTGCAAGCAGGAAACAGCAACTCCAACTTGATCGGCTGGTTGTCCTATTGAAATAAAACTACTCTTTAATATCCTTTTACAAGCCTCATTACTCATTCCTGTGAGTCCTTCATCGGTTAAGAATGTCATATTTCCAATCAACTGAAGTGAGACCAAATGTTTCAAACTCTTAAACAAAAGCTGCATGTCTTCATTTTCAATCGTAGCCAAAGCTTCGCAAGAGTGCCGAGTCTCAAGCCGAGCATTATGATCAACTAAATTAAGATGCGTCAACTTGCAAAAACTCTCGATAAGTTGGTCCAAGTTGAAGTTCTTGAATGTATGATTCTTCCCAAAGTATTGGAACTCCTCAAGGTCTTGAAATTTCCCCAAGCCAAACAAAGGGACAAGTTCATGCATTTCTGTTACAAGGTCTCGAAATGTTTGGATAGATAAGGATTTGAGGGAGTGTTGAACTCCCAAAATGTTTGGAATCCCTGTACCATCGTTCATAAAAATTCCTAGCTTAACTACTAAACTTTGGTCTACCAACCGAAGGAATTCTTCTAGGAATCTTTCCATCCCGGACTCCAATTGGATGCATCCCACAAAGAACTTTTTTAGTTTGGGCAAACTTTGGAGAAATGGAGCAAGTTTTTGGCTAAATTCCTGACCTAAAAACAGACAGGGAAAAGATATTATTTACTACTAGCGTTAAAACAGGAATATAGCTGTTTTATACCTTCCAATGGAACTATTCCAAACTGAATAGACAACTCTTCCAAGACAGGAAGGTTAAGATTAGTACTCCAGCCGTTTTCTACGACAAAGTTGATAAACTCGGAGAATAACCTGTGCTCGTCCGTCGTTCTAAAGTCATACGTTGGTCCAACTAATTTGTAAGGGAAGTTTAGAACCTTGAGGCTCTCACCAGATTTGGTGAGGAGTTGGGCTAAATGGGTGTAGAAAAGGGTGGCTCGCTGAGGTGCGAAGTTCTGGTCTGTGCTTATCTGAAGCGTTCTCAAGCTTTCACACTTAAGTTGTAAAATTTTTAGGTAGGTTGTACACTCTGTGAGTTGGCTGCGATGAATTATGGCTACTCGAAGCCTTCTGAGGTTACCGAGCTTTTCCTTATGCCTAAGTTGTTGGTAACCGGCCGTTTCTAGGATGGTCTCACTTTCTTCGATCCCGGAATTAAAGGTTGCGTAGTCCCAGCAGTACATGTCTGATTGGAAGTATTTGTTAGGGAAATAGTTGGGCAAAGTATTGGCTGGAAAGTAAAAGACATAATTAAGGGTATTATTAACCTTGCCGATCTATGAATACCTCCAGGTTATCCAACTCTATCATAAGTTGTAGAATAGTAGCCCAATTTAAAGTGCTATTCAGAAGCTCAAGCGTTGAGATTGTATAACTGAATTGAGGATCGTTATCAATCTGATCAAAAACCCATGCAGATTGACGAGCCCCCATTCTTCGAAACTTTAGATGAGACCATAGGGTGGATTTTATTGCTGAAGATTCCATATAACTGGAACAAGCGGATGCTGTTGCATCGTCTTTTCGACCGTCGAAAACGAAACAGCTTTTTAAATCTAGCAGTTCTGAAAGCTGTATCATAGCGTTCCACTTGGAACACACGCTTCGGCATTGGAGTACGCTTTCTACTGGGAGATTGTCCATGACTTTTAGCAAGACGCCGGCCTTCGAGAACGGTTGGGTTTAGGTATAGATTGAGTTATAACAATGTTAAGAGTTTGGAATTTAGTATTGTAGGTGGGTTTGCCAGATGTGTAAAGAATATTATGGAAAGCTCAGTCGTATTTAACTTACCGGCAAATGACTTATTTCTAAACCTGAAAAATTTGGTGGCGTTTCCGCTGTCATGATGGCTTTATTTTGTGATTAATACTTTTAATTTTGAAAGGGTCTTTTTTCAATAAAAAAAATAAAAATAAACGTACCACCCCAAGGTACGTCAAGTAAAAGTCATGATCTTGAGCTACCTTGGTATTACCCCCTTTGTCGAGTTCTATGTAGTTTTTGATCAAAAAGATGCAGAACTTGTCGAAGTATGGAGAGAGAGATTCCAAGGAAACTTCCTAACCAAGTGTCTTGATCACATCAGCCTTTGCTTCTCGAATTAAAACAACAAATTCGGGAACTAAAAAATAACCCAAGTAATTTTACAGCTATTCATAAGCCATTATTACGAATTACGAAGCTTTTGTCACAAGTTTGGGCCTGTCAAGGGGCGAAAAATAAAATGACTCTGGCTGCAGCCAAAGCTGTTGTCGTAAGCAAAGCATCCCCATTAATAGACCAAATCCATTAGTTATCATTAGCATTTATATAATATGTATCCAAGTATAAGCCAGTTGTTGAAAGTTTTAATTACATTCCAGTTTCATCAAATCCGTCAAATGTTCCTGTACACATTCTACTTGGGAATGTTCCAATGTGTTATTTTCCACTACGGTCTATCTCCAACGTGGTCGGCCCTTGCTTTCGTATTTCTACTTTCCGTTTCAATTTACGAAGATCGTAGGATTATTGAACAAGAAAATATGCCAGATTCTGTCATGGTGGTAAGTGAATATTTCTGACGATGTTCCCTGAAGCTTGCTCATTACTCAATTGCTTTTAACTAGCTATTGCTTGTTAATTGGTGAGGATTTAATTTATGATGGCAGGTTCGTATCTGGGCCTGCAACTTCCCACTCATCTTAGTAAACTGTATCTTGTACTGCCTCGATCGTTTTAATTTGATGCACATAGAAGCTGAGCCTGGACCTAGAATCGCTGGCCGACCAAGCCGAATGATTGTAGTCGCTGCGGAATCTGGCTACGGGCTGCTGGATGATATTTTTATAATGCTTAGCTACTATCTATATTACTTTAGCGGAGTTGCTATGTATAGATCGCTGATCAATCAGTATCGATTTGTTGTAAACCTCGCCGCAGAAAATATGGGCTGGACTCCTAATGTTGAGGATACTCCATCGGACTTTAGGGATGGAGATCAACGCTAGATTAGTATTATATTTTTATATTCAGGGACAAATTTTGTATTTGTATTGAAGTTTCAGCAATACTGTAGATTCTAGCAATAAAAATATATTCGCACATCTTTAAAACTCAATAAACGAGTACTTTTATAATCATATCGGGGAATCAAATGCTATCTTACATTTGGTGTGGGTTGTAGGACTGCTTCAATCAGTGACTGCTTGGGTTACCTGGGTAAACGTTGCTTATCGTTTTGAACGTCTTTCTAAATTTTAGAGCTCTCATACTCTATTAATTATTGTATTATATTATAACTGCTTATAGCGACTGCACCTGGCTGAATTATAAGGATTATTAGGGCAGTAAATCATGCCTTCGGAGCAGAGTCTAGAAATTGTACGTGATATGGGGTAGAAATTAATTATTTGAACAGTATTTGGGTCAACTATAAACTAATCTGCAGGATTTATGCATTTTAGGCACAAGAATTACGGAGCATTTTTATGTTTAGCTTGTTATACACCCTCGTGAACTTGACGCTCATCTACTTCGGGTACCAACTAATCAGCGTCTATGTTTTGGTCGGGATGCTTTTCTACAGCGTTTATCAAGATGTGATTCAAACTCCTGAAGTGCATCCAATTACGACGCAAAAAGTATGTGAAGTTTGAAATAAAATAAATAATGCAATGCAAGCGTTATATATTTCAGGGATGATCAAAGATCTCCACCTATTTAGGGAGATCTCTCATTATTAGTCAATCCTACATTTAATTTTTATTATGACCCACTTCACAGAATCGAAGTCTAGCAATGACAGGCAGTCTAGTTGTCTTTTTCTTTATTCTCTGTTCAACAGCTATATTGTCATCGGAATTCGAAATCGAAACCAAGCCGAAGACCTTTACAATTGGGTTAGTTACCAGATCTGAGGAGATAGAGATGGATTTACCGCATTTAGTCTATCGCGGATTTCCGGATCCTGTACCTGGGGAGACGTATAAAGTGGACTTTGTCATGACTAAGGTCTTAGTTCAATTCATAGTGGACTTTACCAAGTTCACAGTTTTGAGGCTGATGTTGTCGGAAGCTGAGCTTGTTATTTTGAATGCACTGGATCTTTATCACAGTTTTTACTGAAAGACGGGACATATTGTCGCGATAATTTAGCTATCGTACTTGTAGAGTTATATACTAGCATTGATGTAAATTAGTAAATAGCTGGCTTAATAAACGTTGAAATTATAATTATGTTGTTTTTGTTAATATGAATTTCGGGTTCGGATCAATATAACAGACCAGCCTATCTATTAGAATTTAAAACATTGAAATCCAATACCCAACAGGGTAGAGGGGCCCTTCATCATATGAAATACTCCAGTGGATTATTTCCATAACAATTTTTACCTTTACAAGTTGAATTCGTTCTTTGCGTGTGTTTAGTGGAAATTATAAAAGCCACCTTGGTAAAAGCTAACTCAAAATGCAAAAGTAACCGTATACTAGAACTTTATGTTTAGTTAGAGACTCAAAATGTTTTGTTAAAAAATGTAAAAATTAGAAGCTAAAATATATTAAAGATTTGACAATGTGGAATAAAACGCAAAGTTGAAGTATGGTCAGCGTGGAAGAGTTGTCCGCAGAAGTGGAAACAATAAATGATAACATTAGACCAATAATGATGCCTAAGAGATCGCTTACTTCAATGGAGACAATTGTAGGTGACCTCGGTCAGCATTCTGATTACAGTTCATTGCTACATGGTCTTTGTGACCCTTTTATTATAATTGTTTTTAATTTCAAAAAAGTTGTTAACGTTTATTAGGGATACGAAGTAGGAATATCACTCAGGTTTGCATTTTACGCCCTGCTTCTCCAGTTTGGATACGTCTTTTTGA
Source organism: Hydroisotoma schaefferi (assembly GCA_034682405.1). Lineage (NCBI taxonomy): Eukaryota > Metazoa > Arthropoda > Collembola > Entomobryomorpha > Isotomidae > Hydroisotoma > Hydroisotoma schaefferi. Next base: position 7,783 of record JAQFZX010002675.1, on the reverse strand, counting down.
ACGTTTGCTTTAAATTAGAGGCTTCTACTTCAAGAATCGCTCTCATAACAATTTACCTGGTGACCGCAATTGGAATACTGATATTTGATTGGCAAAATCTATCCGACACAAGCTCTAGTTTCAGCTCAACAATGGTATACGAACGCAATTAAATTAACACTACCACGCAGACCGTATAAGCTCTATGTAAAACTACGCTTTGTATGATTTTTTTCAGCTACAATGCTTGATTAGCATGACCATATTTCTTATATTCGATGACTTCCTCATTCCTAGTGAATCCCACACAACGAATCCTCATCATGCTACTCTCCTAGCTAAATCTTTCATTTCCGAAGTAGGGGAATGGCTAAGCCTGAATATGTTTTTGGTTGGACTTTATCTAGCTAATGCTTCATTTATTGGTGGGTTTCGTGGCGTACTACAACTATTAATGTGTTTTAAAATGGTAGCAACCTCCATAGTAAATTATTTAGAGTAATGCATACATACGGGTATTGTCGATTTTAAGGTCCTGTAAGATACCCGAAAAATCGATCTAATAAACAAAATCCTTAATAATCCTTATAGTAGTAAATTCAAGAGGTGCTACTACATAAAAATATCATTGATTTATTTGCATTTTATAAAATAATCAAGTCCGCCATGTAGAGTGGATTGACCATGACAATTACTTCACCGGTTGCCTTACGCAGGGTCAAAAATGTATTTAGAAATCCATGAAATATTTATCTAAGGACTCGTCTCCAGGTTTCTGCCTCTGTTCTTCTTTAGCAATTTCTGAGTCAAAGGGTTGGAAATGCCGTGAGTCCCCAGGGTTTGATACTTCTGGTCTGAACGGCGATGTTTCCTGAAGATTGTAAATATAAATCATGTCAAAATCGTTACAAATTCCGCTAATCCGAATTACTATTACATCTTTGGGATCAAACCTTGCGATGAAAAATAGCATTCCAATCCAATCCACTAAACCACTTATGATTCTTAATATCATGAACCCCATTTCTCAAATTGCCAAATCGTCTCGAAAGGTCCACCTGTAGTTGGAATAAACTCATGGTACTTTTTATAGTTCTAAACCCATAAATATTTTTACTATACTGTTGGCCGTCTCACTTGCAAAATATTCTTCACTAGATCTCTTATGTCCTCGCCAAAAAACGATGGAAATTTGACCTTTCCAGCGACTATTTTCTCATATATCTGGATGGGCTGATCGGCATAAAAAGGGGAGCGACCTGAGGCCATTTCATAAATTAGGACCCCGACAGCCCACCAGTCTACAGCCGCACCGTAACCTTTGGCCATTATGATTTCAGGGGCTAGATATTCAGGAGTTCCACATAAAGTCCAGGTACGCCCTTTGACACGTTTGGCAAATCCAAAGTCAGTAACCTGTAAAGGGGTTTCATGTGTACTTTGATTCGTAAAAATGACAGCTTTAAAGTAAACTTTATGTACTGTGTACCTTAAGATATCCCTGGTTATCGATCAATATATTCTCTGGCTTTAAATCCCGGAAGAGAACTAACAAGAATTGATATAAAGTGAAATGTTAAAAATAATATGCTTTGGCTACTTTGAACAGTTAGGGTCAATTTTTTGTGGGGTCCAATTTAACGTGCATATTCCTCAAGTAGTACCTTCAAGACTGTGGAGATACTCAAAGGCAAGGACGACTTGGGCTGCATAAAATCTTGCCAAGGGTTCACTACAAAAATGGATCCGAATTCGGATTTTAATTTTCGAATCTTCAGAAACGGTAAAAATACAAGTGAGCATGAACGCTTATACCTAAACTTTCTCTGTTTCTGGAGATGGTAGAACATTTCTCCACCGTTTATGAACTCCATCAGCATATACAAGTTAATGGGGTCCTATTAAGTTGTAAATATAATTAGGTAAGAGAGAGAGAGATATCAATCATGTTTGGAAAATGTGCATAGGATTTAAAGTTGAAACCCTTTACCTTAAAGTGGTACTTGAGATTGACTAAAAAGGGATGATTTATACATTGAAGGATCTTCTTTTCGTTCATGGTATGTTCAACTTGCTTCAGTTTGACCACTTTGGATTTGATTAGAACCTTCATGGCGTAAAAGTCCTTGGCAGTTTTGTGCTCTACCAGTTTCACAAGACCAAAAGAACCTTCGCCTAAGTTTTTGATGATTGTGAAGTCAGATATTTGGGCATTACTCTGTTAAGGATGTTGAAAAATTCATTGGTTTTTAATATTAAAGATCGGAGATCATTACGATCACATGCAGAAAAGGCTGTTACGCAATGAACAATTAAATAACGTATACAATTTGTGGTACCTACCGGCTGCGGGTTACTGTACAGCTCCTCAAATTCCACTTTAGACTTTATGTTATATTCTTCTACAGAGTCTAAAAATATTTACTTTTATTGTGAGCTTGTCAGTTTGTATTTAAACCTGAAATGATCGAAAATACAAATAGATTCACAGGTTAACTTACATTTTTTGAAGTCTAGCAGTCTACCAGATTTTTCTGATCCACCTGAAATTTCCATAAAAATTCAATATAAATCTACATTTAATTTTATAAAAATATGACAGCATTTTTTGTTGCATGCAACTAATAATACTTCGTAGCATGCATAATGCATGGATGTAAATTCACGGTTGGTATACATATGAACTAAAAGTGGGTGGAATAACCATAATTGCTGTCACTGCCTTCACTGCCTTCTTCTAAATATTCGAATTCATCCTGAAGCTGTAACAAGTTAATTTTAAGGTCTTGCCTCTCGGTTTTACGAGTTAAATTAGGTTTCAATTTTCGCCAGATTTTTAAAGGCATTGTTTTCTATATTTTTCAAGAAACTATTTCTTTATTGCCAGCGTTAGTGTCTACAACTCCCAAAATAGCATCTCATGGTATTTCAGTAAGTTTTTAAAAACCCAATGTAAAAATGATCCGTTATTAGGATAAACTAGAAGTTAATAGCTGATAGCATGCAACAGGAATGAAGCATCCCAATCAAATTGTTGGCTAGCCATAAAATATTGTACATTTTTCCATTCATAACCAACGTAGAAGCTTATTAGCTAAAGTACACACATGCATTGCATTGGATTCGAATAGATGATCAGACCCTTCCCGTTCTGACAAGTTAAATAAATGCTAAAACCTTTCTTTCTACAACGAATGACAGTGTTCCGTGTTCCAGTGTCAGATATCATATTAAATCCCAATACATGTAATAATAACCACACAGAGAAATGCCGTGTATACCTCTCCAGATATCACACGAGCAAATTGTTCAATAATTTAATAAAAGTTTACACAGTTGAATCTCTCATGTCATGTCCCTCCCTCTCTAACTAGAATAAATTATAGAGATTCTATGCAAATGGGTTGTAAATTAGAGTATGTTTTAGATAGTAAGAAAATTAAAACTAATAGATGAATAAATCGATCATTTCATGCACAAAAGGTTTAGCTATAGGTACAGTGCAGTAAATGGACGGTAAAATGCATTGGCAATTCCCTAACAGAATACTTCGTATCAATTGCTTGAAATGACCATAACTGATTCCGTGTTTGGTTGAGGTTCCAGTACTGAAATACATATTTACTGCTATTTAAGATAGAATTAGTTAATAATAATAGACAATCATGGCAGCAATAACTCCCTTTGAATCCTATTACACTTGCAACTACTGAAACTGAACCTAAGCAAACCTTTACATATTTCATTCTAACCTCAACTCTTCTGTGCAATTAACACATTTTTGGCCAGCTTTTACTAAACCAAACTTAACTACAAATGGTCGCTTATTCATAATCCTTGTAACTTATAAGCAATCGCTGAGACTAATTAGTTTTACTGAGGTTGATAGCTACCTTTTTTCAACAACGGTAGGATACCAATGAAGCATGTAAAAATTAAAGTTAAACGCATGAAGCATTCAAACTTAAAAAGCCTATTTGTCCTGCTTACCCGGCGGCATCTTATGCTGTCAGATCGGGAGAATGCTTCGGTTTTTTTTAGATGTCCAACAGTTACCGATGCGATGAATCCTACGCTGTATTTGCTACTTTCAGTCCAGTTTATGAATTGAATTAATGAAGTATTTTACAACTTGATAAATGTCCTCCCTTAGCACTTTTCTATTCCATTAAATCTAGAGAAATTATGAAAAAGTTACGAGCTATTGTAGGGTGCCAAAGCTTATGGCTTTATAGTATGGAAAGGGTCTGCGAAAAGTGGTTGAGAAATGCTGACCAAGACCAAGTTTTGTTGCCATCGCAGATAGTTTCCATGAAGATCGGGAAGATTTCATGCTAGGCCTACTGCATTTGATATTGATAAGCGTTGCATACTTTTTTTTAAAAGCTTCAATCTTCATATTGGTATCAAAAGTGACAGCAAAAGCTAAAAACCCATACCACTTGATGCTGGCAATTGTAAAAAGGTTTTGTAAGGGAAAGAAGAGTTTTAAAGGCTAAATTCGTCTCATTTGTAGAACTTTATAACAAAATCAGCATCAGAAGAACGGATAGCAATCAAAAATCATGTTGCCGATCGGGAAAGCAATGGTAAGGGAAAGTTTCTGTAGCTTTTTACATGCGTTTTTGGTAATCAAATTAATCAATTAAAATTTTTATTTAGTCCTACGAACTCAACTTGGTATTGGGAGCGTCACTCTTTCTTTTGATGATACAATTGATCACAAGTGCCGGTTTGCTTTGGCTTATTTGGCTTTACGCTTTAGGCACGGTCACCATGGGGTGTGTGGACCATATCATCGTTGGGTGGACCGATATTGGATTTAACATGCAATGGGTAAACTCAACGTGTTTCGGAAGCGTTGACAATGAATCCCCCTAAATAAAATGCATCTGTATTGTTCATATTATATTTGCTAAAAAACACAAAATTATTTCCAAAACGCAGAGACGAATTGGCAGCAACCTCGGGACATTTGCTGTAAGTGCTTTGATACTCTACGGTTTGCTCTCTGTACTAGCCCCTGATGCAATAAACACGAAGAAGCTGTCGTCAATTATCACCGCTATCCAGAAGTACATGCGGATTCACAATTACTATGGAACGTTAATCTACATTGGAATCTACTTCTTTCTTCATGGTTTTATACTGTCACTCATACGCTTTTGGATGAACATCGGCTACATCATCTACTCCTGCTGCTATTCCTTCACTAAAAGTCCTAAGGAAACGAATACCTAACTTTAACAGATACACACGGTCGCGATCTGCAATGTAACAATATTTTTCGCTATATTTTGTAAATCGCAACTTCGCTCAAATAAAAATATGATTGGCTGGTACTATAAGTCTTGATTTTTCTTCATTTAACTGTAACAGCCTATCAACGAAATTAAATTATACTTATCCGAGGTGGCCCGCAAGGTCCTAAATGCATGCTTATAGGGATGCAGTTATTCCTGTAGCCTTAGAAATCTTGGAGCTTTACAATTTCCATGCAACATTGTCATAATACATTCTGTAAACTCCCGTCAAAAAACCCTACGACCTAGCAAACCTTCTCAACAATTACGATGGACTACTATGACTCAATCGTACGTAAAAATTAATCCTGGCATGATTATGATTAGTGAAAGGTTGAAATAAGCTATAATTATTTGCAATGTGAATTATTTTCAAATTCACAACAGCGACATGAGACGCTGATGCTACTCCCATACAGCGTCGTTCTCTACGCTGCTCAATCATCCACCCAATTCTTTCCTTTAGGCCATGAGACCTTAATATGTCTCCGTCTAAGCATGTTCTACGTCTTCATCGTCTTCGCCATGGTCTTGGATATGGAAAACTACCAGCCAAATATTGAGATTACCCGTCAAACAGTAAGTTTCCAACGGTTAAAACTGCCTTTAGTTTCAGTCTAAGTAGATTATATTATATCCCTAGCAATTGTGTTTTAGGTCCGTTTTGGGACAAACTTAACCCTACTCCTGATCGTATGGATGGTATCCATAGGTAGTCACAGTTGGCTACAGATTCCAGCGTCTACGTCCAAGGAAGAGTTATCGTCTAAAGAAAGCTCAGAGAAAGTCATAAAGTCGTTTGGTCTACTGATGGGATCTGGTTTACTATTGTTTAACAGTTTTGTAGCGACGCTGACGCTTGTAGCGTTAGTTCGAACAGCGATTACTGGAGCTCATTTCTCTCTCTTAAGCTGTCGGACTATTTTCATGCTATTAACAAAGTCTAAGTATATTCAACAGTCACAATAGGTGCGTTTGCATGCCCATGCCTCAGCTTTCATGCAGTTACATGCAAAGATTTTTGATTAGCTAGATAGATGGTTCATTTCTTCAGATTACTTTCCTACAATTAGGGCTGACCCACTGTCGTAACGGTTGTAGTTTTGTGGCATGAAAAAATCATAGACCGGAACAGGAACCAGGAACAATATAAAGCTTTTGATTGATACTAACTATCGATCTCAGAGCTGTAACTAAATTATTCAGAATAAACTAAAATATGTACAGTATTTCTCGTAATATTGCTGATTGATTTTTTACATAAATTGTAAGTTAATTTGGGTTTTTTAAAACTGAATTTCTAAAGGTTTGGTATGGTAGTAGTACCATTTACCATACCAAATTATGGTACTAAATCAAGAACTACGGTGGTCACCGTCTACGAGGAAATGTACATTTAACCAAATTTATAACTTTAAATATATTTCGTAATCAATTATTCCAACCTTTCGCTTCTTCATAGAAATGGATGGGATTGAATTATGGAGATTGGAGGGAGATGGAGCAGATAATCAAACTATGCAGCGCATTTGTCTAAGAATAGCACAGGGGCATCGGCATAGGGAATTATTTGGGAAAATATCTAGAATTCATGCATATGCTTATCTAAATCTGTCGATAAATCTCAAATGCAAAATACGATGGTGAAACTAGTTTTGAAGGCAGCATTATTTTAATTTTAGGTGTACGTACAACACAACACACATCTCATTTTATTGCGATAAACTTGACAAATTGAAGGCTATTTTACAATATCGCAACCCCTAATACATTAACATCTTTGATCATTTTACTGCGACAAACTTGACATTTTTAAAATATGGCAATGGCAACTCTCCTGTATCAAGTCACTAACATCTTTGATCATTTTACTGCGACAAAATTGACAAACTTGACATTTTAAAAAGATCGCAACCCCCGGAGAAATCGATTACTAATACTAAATCTAAATACTCCGCATAGTAAATTTTTATCTACTACCCGGGTGCGGGTAGTGGCCAAATATATGGGAATATGGGCAAGTAAACTGGTCTAACTAAAAGTGGAAAAATGGAAAAAAAAGTTGACCCATGGAGGGGGTAATACGGCACAAGAAAAAGTTCAGTTTTTTATGTGAAGTGGATTAGATTGTGATGGTCGTCAAAAGCGGACTTGGAAATTGTTCGTAGCGCAGCAGTCAGTGTCGCTCCCAGGCATTTTCAAATTTTAACATTGAAGGTTAAGCCCCGCCCCTTGCTATCCCTTTTATGTTAAACGAACAGCAGGCATTTTGACCGCTCCCACAGGCAGTTTTAATTTTAACATTGAAGGTTAAGCCCCGCCCCTTGCTATCCCTTTTATGTTAAACGAACAGCAGGCATTTTGACCGCTCCCACAGGCAGTTTTAATTTTAACATTGAAGGTTAAGCCCCGCCCCTTGCTATCCCTTTTATGTTAAACGAACAGCAGGCATTTTGGCCGCTCCCACAGGCAGTTTTAATTTTAACATTGAAGGTTAAGCC